>APFE031719306.1:132154-167253 GCA_000404065.3 Pinus taeda | reverse complement strand
TCAGGCAGCTAGATTCAAGCTTCGTCCCAAACGATAGATTCAAGAATCAGAGATGAACTTTGATCAATCCAGCTGTATAATCACGCAGATGGAGGCGAAGGATTGGCAGACAAGCATTACAGTCACGGAAATTTTCAATCTCAATCGTCCCAAATGTATGAAACAGTAAACCATTATAGTCATGGATTAACATCAACGGCTGCAAAATCTGACATATGGGTTATTTCTCGACTATAAGCCTTTCTTAGGCAATAGAGATGCGCGTGAATTTCTCAGATGTCAAGGCTCCGGGTGACGTTAATCCCATGGCAATCAATGAGTTGAAATGAGTGTAGTCATCGACATTTAAGCAAACTATCCGTGTCTCCAACCAAAACTCCAGCACGGAAAACAATAACCAGTTTGTAATGTGAGAGTTGAGTAAGTTCTCAGTGAGCGAAGCCGTGATCTCTATATAAAAAAGCCGAATTGCCTGGAAAGTTATGGAAATTTTGTTCGAGGAATTGCCTGGAAAGTTATGGAAATTCTGGTCATATTTAGAGAAAATCCGGCCAGGATTTGTAAATCTAAAAAAATCAGGCAAGGATTTTGTAAATCTACTAAAAAAATCAGGCAAGGATTTTGTAAATCTAAGTTATAGTTGTTAAAATTCAAATTTTTAGGTGTCTTACAAGTTTTTGATGGTGCAGAATCCATTTCCATCATCAAAAACACGATTCGAACACTCTGTCTACAATATTTTTTGAATATTTTTTTGACCGAATTCCAGCCACTTTTGACCATCTGAGCAATTCCAATTCCTCTACCTCGTTACATAACTCCATATAAAAATCTCAACTCACAAATTTAATTATAAAACGGGCATGGAAGAGTGGCCTGAAGCTTATAACGGAATCAAGAATCGTAATATTTGTATCCTCGTGCAAAGCTAAGGCAGTCGGGCACTTGGCTTGAATTCACTTGGCTTCACTGAATTCATTTTAGTTCCCACTCGTCTCAAACTCGCCGGTAGTGATTCTCTTGGGGGCGGAGTCAACATTCTTATGACCGGGCTAAGACAATGCTTGAATTCCAGACCCGGTACGATGAAGACGAATCTGTGAATGCTCGCAGACAAACAGATTATTATTTTAATATTAGTGTTATATTGTAGTGGTATTCTACAATATATTAACATTTTAACTTCAAAATTTCTAAATACGAGTATGTTTTGTATTTTAATTCTTCAAAATTATATTATATTAAATAAATATTTGTACTATTATAAATACATATGACCACATTGCGGTGGTTGATATATATATCAATGGATAAGGAATTTATATTTAATATTTTGACATTACTTTAAATATATAAAAACTTATAGTAGATAATATATATGTTATAAAATATTTATTATCATGTATATTATAAATATAATAATAATTATAATAATGACCAATTTATAATAATATAATAAATTTATAAAAAGTATCAATATTAATAAATGATTGTATTTATTAACTAAAGAGTTATTAATATTATAATTTTTTTGAAACATATTACACCGTAGAAATATGAAACTTTAGATTAATAAAGCTAAGGGAATAAGAAATCCAATAGATTAATACTAAAACGCCAAGGGATTATGAATCCATGGGATTAATATTACAAATATTAAGATAAATATTATAAACTATAAAATAAATATGGTTGACCATCATTGATCATGGTTGATTTTCATATTGAAACAATTCTTGTCACAATACAATGTTTGACCGTAACTAACCATGCTTGGCAATTATTAATTTTCATATCGAGACAATCTTTGTCATAATGTGATGTTGGACCATGGCTGATTTTCATATTGAGACAATCTTTGTCACAATGCGATGCTGGACAATGGTTGACTATGATTGATCATGGTTGACCATGATTGATATTATAAATCCAAGGGATTATAACCCAACTGAATAATATTAAACAAAAAGTATATAAACCCTAGGATAAATATTATAAACTATAAAATAAACATGGTTGACCATGGTTGACCATGATTGATTTTCATATTGAGACAATATTTGTCATAATGTGACGTTGGACCATGGTTGAAAATGGTTGATTTTCATATTAAAACAATCTTTGTCACAATTCGACATTGGACCATGCTCGCCCATGGTTCAACGTGATTGATTTCTATATTAAGACAATCGTTATCACAATCAGATGTTGGACCATGGTTGACCATGGTTGATTTTCATATCGAGACAATATTTGTCACAATACGATGTTGGACCATGTTTCAACATGTTTATCACAAAGCGACATTAGACCATGGTTTTTTACCATACTGGACCATGGTTGACCATGATTGATTTTATAAAACATGGTCTACCATGGTTGACCATGTTTGACCATGATTAATATTATAAACCAAAGGGAATAATAAACGTCAGTGTTTAATACTAAAAAGCAAAGGGATTATAGACTTGTTGATGGTGTCGAATGCTGCCAACATAGTAAAGGGATCTCTCCGATGTCAAATCCCAATTAGACTTCACACCATTTAGTGTAGGAGTCCCATCTATTCATGTGGTGCGACCATCGTTGGAATGATTTAAAGATATGCCTTCGATAACAACCAACACAAGAGAACACATACTACTTTGGGGTAGGAAGAGTGCGACATTTGTGAGACATCCAATTTAAGGTATACGAGGGGGACTTGCATGGATGGCAAGGGCAAACATGCCACCGGTTAGAAAAGTAATAGCACTATCCTAAGGGGGGACCCAGGAATAAAGGGAAGGGCTTGTTGACTACCTACAAATTAGTCCACATAGTAAACAACAATCGTTAAAGCATAACAATATCCATTCAATAATAGCCATAACTACGCAACAAAATAGTTCATTAACTTAACATGTGAATAAAACAACATATACCATAAACATAACCAGAATAGTCCAACTACATCTATGATACATGTGTGAAGGAATGTTGTCTCATTGAGCTTTTGATTGAAAGTGTAAGATCCCAAGTAGATTGTTACATAGATGAGACAATGTATCCAATGGTGGAAGATGAGGCCACACCTTAATTTTCCAAAGAATGCTCTATCTCCTATGGCTTACCAGAGAAGCCCAGGAAAAACCTCTAGAACCTAAAGGCCTTCCAAAAGCCCACGGCCCAAAAAATAACTTTTCTTGAGTTATGAGGAGCTATTTATAACAAATACAATGACCTTTAATCTTCCTCATGACTATTCAACTCCTATGACTATTCACATTCATTACACAATTCTTTACATTCCAATGTATGGCTTTTCATATTCCACATGTGTCCCTTGGACATCATTTCATAACGTTTATTACATAAGACACTTTACAAATGAGATAGTGGTCTAATAAGAAAAAAATGATTAGGGACAAAACTCATCAAATAGATAAATCATTTACTTCTTCATTGAGCTCACTTGTAATGTAGGTGTTCGATGCTCTGAACTCCTTTCGATGGCTTCGACCCGTATTGGCAAGTCTCCTTTGTAGTGCATATTCACCTCCAACACCTCTGTTAGTATGTTCTTGGAGATTTATTGTACATTATTCCACAACCATGAGAGTTTCATGTGCACTTTGACTAGTGTAAAGACTTAGTGTTGAATAATAATTTTGGTTACTACCAAGCCTTCTTTCTCTATTTCTTGCCTAATTTATTCAATATATTATCCGATATCGTACAATAAGACCTCCCTGCCTCTAATTTCTTTAAGAGCTATGATGGTAGACATCCCGTGATTCTGTGTTAGAGACTCAAACCCATTACGCAGTTGGTTGTATGTAGTCATAGTACTAACCGATTATGCTCCGAGATGCAAGTAATTTTGTAGATGGATTCTTAATTGAACTCTGTCAATTTATATGAAGATCTTATCCTTTCTTTGCAAATTTTTTTGGGAATCCAGATATTTGGCAGCTCACTCCTGCATCTGATCAACTGCTATGTTTCCTATCTTCAAGAGCTTCACCACTTCTTGTGCATTCTTATGAATGCCACGGAGAGGAGCCATGAATTGTTGTGTGAGTGCCGTACCATCATATAATCATGCCATGGTATCCTCCATTGGCCCCAACTCTTCTTGCATAGTTGACTTCCATTCTTCAACATTAATGTTCTCTGATGATAGGCATTGGTTCTCCACTGCAAGATGTTCTACCTATTGCTTCATTATAGCAAGTTCCCTTCTCAACCTAGAATTGTCATTCAACAAGTACTCTAAGTTATCCTGTGTTGTTTCTACGAATGCAACATTTACCACCATGAATGCCCTTAGATTTCTTCTAATGTTGGAAGTCATCACCCTCTCTATAGGCAGCAAGATTGGATTCTAAGGATCCTTTCTGAAATATCTATACCTTTGTTGCATGATCCTCTTCTTCAGCTGATCAAAATTTACACTATATACTTCGGTGACTATGTTTCATGGTGAAGGTCTGATCTCCATATCTCTAACTCAAAGATGACTACATGTTTGATGATGTTGTCCTAGAGTACCCATTTCTTCTTCCATTGGATGGATGGTGGGTGAAAACATGAATCTCAGTTACACGTTTGTGAGAAATGCCCCCGAAAAAATCACAATCTCAATGTTTTGGCCAAACAAAAATTTTCTTTGACCGAATTTACTACATTTATTCAGCCAAACTATTATAATAACATACTAACATTCAACCAAACTATTAGTCATTTAGATTAATGCCCACTGTTAAATGGTTTTATTCCTGGATTTGAAAAATTGACAAAAAAATAGTTCAGTTGAACTATTTATTCAGTTGAATTATATATTTGACCGAACTATTTATTCAATCAAACTATATATTCGGTCGAACTATTTGTTGGACCGAAAAAAATGCATAGATATGAGGACCATAATAGTGTTGTGAAATTTTCTACTATGTTAGTGTGTTATTGTCATTGTGCTGAGTGCTGCTATTTCCACTGGCCCATTGGTTCGATGGAGGAAATGATCAAGTATGTAGATCAATTGTCCTTTTAGCTTTTTTTTATTGTTTTCTGTGGATTTAGTAATTTTTTGTTTTTTTTTTACAGGGTTGGTTGGCACCAGAGGAATATTTTGGTACTAGTGTTGGTTGCACCTCATCGTTGCTAGAGGAATTATGCCAGTGTCCTCAACCTCCTCATCTAGACTAGGTAAGTCCTCATATGCTTGTTTGAATATTTTTTTGAATGTCTTTATGGTTGTGTTAAGAAGCTCTGATTTTCTATTATTTTTATGAGCAACCAATGAAGAATTCAGGGAAAGTCTATGTCTGTTACTGTTTACAACAATTGGCTCTTCAATTCGAGTGAACTTCATTGCTAATGTATTCCCTAGCAAGCCTACTATCTAAATTAATTGTTTGTCGGGTGGAGTGAACTTAATTGCTAATGTTTTCCCTAGAGAGCCTCAATTGGACCATATAAGTATTTTTATTCTTCTTTTTCTGAAATACGAAAGTAATTTTTGTAGTTGCAAAAGTATGGTTCCTTTTTATCATCTGTTTTGAATGACAAATAGTACCTGGCTGAAAGGAGATGGTATAATTTTCTTGAGCATGATTATGTAAAAGACTCTATTGTTGTCAGCTTATGTGGGCAATGGATATTTAATATTATTATTAAGATAATTAGTATAGATGATTATATGGAACGTAGAATTTCCCCGACAGTTTGGCTTTACAGATAAGTACTCTTATTTCTAAGTTTCTAGGATGAACTGTGGTCTATATTGACATGTTTCAGAATAGAACTATTATTTTAAAATAGTAAAAGTGTATAGAAAGTTTCGACTCATAGTAGTAACCTATTATGACGATTTCCTGAAGTTTGCAAAGAGTATGAAATAGGAACGCAGTTAAAGATTTGGATAAAGAATAAAAAAAAGTTAATATTTTGGAACCAGCTAGTTCCAATATCTAAAGGTAAAGGAAAACCCTTGGTGGAATACTCTGAATTTATGTTGATTATGTACCTAAATTTAGACACTTTATGAAGGTTTGAAGCATGCCCTGCAGAAAGAACATGTTCCGCTTAATTCTCGAACATTTGAGTATAGAATTTAAAGTGGTAAACAATAGATAAGAAGATACTATTAAAGAGAAGATAAATACTTAGAGGTAGTTCTTTCATTAAACTGTGAAATTTGTTATAAATACTAATTTCAAAACCTCGCAAACTCTTCAACAAATAAAGATTTTTGAGACATGGCGACTACTTCTGACAGATCAACTAGAGTCAACCATTAGGAGTAGTCTGAGAGAAACACACACACACACACATATACATATATCTATGTGTCTGTGTTGTATATCATATGCATCTTTTATGATATCATGCTATTGATCATAGTGACGTAGGCCACTTTTCATATATGATGAAAGAGGTGCACATGGCTATATGGGATAACTCCAGGTTGGGAGTCTGACAGAAATAACCGCGAATGCTATGTAGATTATATATTATAATATATATATATCTATATTATATTATATATATATATAATATATATTATATATATATATATATCTATTATTATATATATTATATATATACATATATATTATTATATATATTATATAGGAGAGAGAGAGAGAAGAAGAGAGAGAGAGAGAAAACTGTTAGGAGCACTCTTGCAATGAATGAGAGGTCCAAGAAAAATCTAGGAATACCTCTTCCCTTTAAAATGAGTAAATAATATTCTACAAATAAATGACTAAGGAAACAAGAACTGACAAAATCATAGATTTCCACATCTAATTTTCAAAAGCAAGCCATTGAACGAAAGATAGAATTTGGAATTCAAATTCACCCATTAGCAAAAATTTAACCATAACTTGAAAGAAACCTCTTTCGAAGTTGTACAGTAAACCCAAGCAAGAGTTTATGCATAGCCACTAAACTTTAGCAAGTTTATAAATCAAAACAAATGTGTCCAATTAAGAAATACCTCCAAATCCACTGCCAACAAAATATATATGCAGTATAATGAAATGTTTAGGACCAACACATTTATATATATAACAAATGATCTTTGTCCGAAACGAATACCGACTATAGTTAAATAACCCATAGTATCAACTATATTGATAAATCCATATTGAGAGACAAATATTCATGGTGACCTTAAGGGTTTCAATACAAGAAAATAGTTAGAAAGAAAATGATTAATTTAACTACAAGCAGCCACAAGGAAAAACGCCTGGAACCGAGAAGGGTAATTTTTCATGTAAGGAATATGGATACTAATTACAAGAAATTTAAGGGTCCAACCTAGTTCCAAGGAAGTCTGGAAACTCCCACAGGAAGGAAACAAATAAGTCAAACATAGTTATTTACAAGCACAAAATTATAATAGCAACAATTGTGGCATAGAAGTAAATATAGAGCTATATTAATGAACCATCGGTGGGTCATATAATAGAATCAACAAATGAATTTACTTTATCTATAAATAATATAATGCAGAATATTTGGAATGTTCTTTTATAACAAGCCGCAACTTAAAAAAAAAAATCAGTTATTAATATTTCGACGGATTATAATTAGTTCTAGAGGCATGATAAAATTCCCCTGCTAACTTGCCTTCCGACAAAATTGTCTAAACAATGATCTTTTGCACAACCTAACCCTTCACTAAATGTTTTGTTCACACATTAAATTGGTTCAATTTTGTGATGATACAATATCATATTTATTAAATTCCTTTGATTTTGTGATGACACAATATCATATTTATGTTTCTAGCACTTTAAGGATAAAAATTGGGATAATTATAATTTTAAGTTGTTAAATGTATGTCGTAGAGTTCTTCAATACACATAATATATTTCTACATTCAAAAATATAATTTAAATCACAAAACATCAACATCTTATCAAAAATATAATCATGTAAATTCTAAGAAAAATAGAAAATCACCTGATCTTTATACATTAAATCAAGATCTTTACACCATCTAAATTAAGTTGATGCAATATCCATGAACCTTCTCCAACTAATCATAAGGTAATTTCCTATCCCTAGTTATAGTACTAGGTCAATGCTTTTCCCAACTTATCATGAGGTAATATACTATGCCCTTTGTTTTCTCACTTCATCCAAGGTATGCATAACTTTTAAAATATCTTCATTTGCTACTTTTGATTTTGAGTCAATGCATCATGAATTAAATATTGAGATCATTATTTGAGTGATGTGAGAGTGATAGGGATCTTGAATGTGACCCTCGGTGTGACAATGGACAAATGTTTGGCCATGCGTTTAAATAGTGATTTTCTATACACCTAGTTCCTAAAATCAATAGATTTCTAACATCATAATCTATAATTGCTTCATGAAACTATCAATCACATGTATAAATTCCAAAGGAGAACATAGAAGATGATTGTGAAACTAGGCTTAATCCTTGTAGTATTCCATTATTCAATCACAATAGGTATTTATTTATTATCATTCTCCCATAGACTATGACATTTATTTATTATCACTCCAATATTAAATCACAATGGGTATAAATATATTCAATTAATTTTATTGAATTTCCTTCCTACAGGGATCAGAAAACCCATTAAACATGGCTGAAAAATGAACATTATGCATAGAAGTTTCTTATTATCCCAATCCAGGGTAGGTAGTGATTACTTATGAGCTATGCAATATTGCTACGCACAAAGTCCTCCAAAGGAAAAGGAATGTACTTGGAAGAACAACAACAAATGAAGCATATTATATTGCATTGATAGAAGGCTTAGAAGAAACTATTGCATATAGATCCAATGGACTTATAGTCTACACCAATTTTGAACTTGTGTGCAACCAAATGAAAGATGTGTACCAAGTTAAAAAGGAGAGGTTAAAACAATTGCATGGAAAAGAAAAAGATATTGCTAGGCAATTTCAATCATTTAGCGTAAGACATTGTGAAAATCTTAATAGGATGTCTAGTGATCTATTTTATGTGGCAATGCCAATTCAGGATTTGTGTGTGAAAGATGAATTAGTGTTAAGAAGATCTCCATCAATATTTATTGATGGACATTGTAATATATCTTTGATATGTGCGTTTTTTTAGTTATAAATTTATCATTTTTAATGACCATGTGTTTTTTTCAATTCTATACCAATTGTGCCCCCACTATGTAAGCACAGCTTGGTGAACTTGACATGTTTTAGAAAATTTTGTATTTAATTTTCAAAATGTGTGTGCTTTAACATTTGTGTTTTTAGTCTTGACTATATTTTAAATGAAGAGCTTCGAATTGTTACATTAATTTTCTAAATTATTTCAATGTTTTTAAATATCAATTTTAAGATATTAAAATTCATGATGTAATTTCAAGGGTTACAACAATTAAATTCACGAGGTAAATTCAAGGGTTACAACCATTTTCTGAATTCCTGATATTTTTAAATAGAATTTTAAAAAGAATTGTAAATGCATGAGGTAACTTTTTAAATATTATGCATCTCTCTCTCTCTCTCTCTCTCTCTCTCTCTTCTCTCTCTCTCTCTATATATATATATTTATATATTTATATATTATATATATATATATATATATATATATCATGGATGATCAATTTCCACATGATTCTTCGAGGCGAGCATCAATAGAGTCTCTTGCAACTACTAGAGGGTGAGGTTGAGGTCATCAATCAAAGAGAATAACAAATCAATCGGGGGAGGTCCATCATGATCATGGTATATATATGTTTATGTGCAAGTTTTAAATGATATTTGAATATAATAATATGTACATGTCTACATATAGAATTGTTTTTTTTATCAATTTAGCTTAAATTTAATTTATAACAAATTCCATTTTTTTAGGAGCATCTCAAACTAAGTTTAAAAGACTATCTACTCAATCAATGGAGGGCCATCGTTCACATCGTGCTATATATATATATATATATATATATATAATATATATATATATATATATGCTATATATATAATAGATATATTTAGATATATATATATATATATATATATATATATATATATATATATATATATTATATATATATATATGCATATATATATGCTATATATATATGCTATATATATATATATATATATATATATGCTATTATATATATATATATATATATATGTATATATATATATATATATATATATTATAGCATATATATATATATATATATTATATATATATATTATATATATATATATAGCACGATTGTGAACGATGGCCCTCCATTGATTGAGTAGATAGTCTTTTAAACTGCATCTCAAACTAAGTTTAAAGGACTATCTACTCAATCAATGGAGGGCCATCGTTCACATCGTGCTATATATATATATATATATGCTTATGTGCATTTACTTAAATGATAAATATGTAGAATCATATGTATGTACACATATATATTGGATTGATTTTCTATTGTCGTCGGGTGAGGGTGGTCAACATTCTCCAAGTGGTCATCAATCTTAATTAGATCATAATGATCATCATCATTTTTGTAAATTATATAATTTATTTTTATGTTAAAACTAATTTGTACAGGTAAATGAATTATATGTACAAATGCGTGTACATGTCTATCTTGCATGTGTATGAATACATTTGTTCACATGTTTTTGTATTTATGTAATTTTATATATTGATGTAGAGGGTGAAAATGTTGCTCCAAGTAGAGGTGAATGAAGCTGGGGAATTCAAGAAGAAGGTCATACACCAAATACAACTTATCCATATGATATTCCTGGTGAGATTCATTGGGAGAGAAACCTCCAAAAATGTACATTACAAAGGTGCAAAAGTCATTATTAAAAATTGAGAAAATATCTTGGGAGTTTGGAGCTCCCTGCAGAGATTCGAGAAAGATTAGAAATAGTTGTGCACTTTGTAATATCATTTCTTCATATTTACGAGAAGCTTGGTCCAACCATGGATTGCTTTATAGATATGATGAGGCGTAGAAGGAATCAGTAATGGGTTCAAGTTAGTAAAAGGGTTACAAAATAAAATGAAAAATCTCTATTTAGTTTCAAATAAGGGCCGAAAAGAAAGATGCTCAAGGTGCAATATTTCAAGAACGTTGATATAGGCAACCATTTGTATGATAGGTTCCTTTCAACATATCGAAAGCTACCATGGAATGATGAGGTTCCAATTTATTTTGCAAAATTATTTTATACAAAATTATCTTTTAGTATGAAACCTGATTATAATGACCTTCCATTTGAATATTATGGTAGTTGGAGACATCTGTTAAATGATCGTACGGTTACATTATGTGATACTGAATTGCCTCAACCTCTACCACCTTTGTTACGCCAACCTCCTCATCTGGTATCTTTACAGTCAGAGATGGATGTCACTTCTCAAATTGATCGAGAAGGAAGGGATACCATTATAGACAACATCGAGAGTGCATTAACTAGAATTGATATTAGTCTAAATCAACAAAGAGCACGAGCTAATGAATGTGATAGTTTTGTATATAAAATAGATGAGGAGATAGATAATATGAATATCGAGGAGCTTAAAGCATATGTAAAGGGTTGTCTTAATGGTTGGCAAGACCTAATTTTTCACGAGGAAGAGGGTGTGGGATTGGTATGTGTTAATGGTTAGGGTGGATATTTTAATGTAATTTGTAATGTATGTGTTAATGCCAATTCACATATATTTTCTTAATTTTTTCAAATATAATATAACACAAATTTATCATATGTTCATCATTTGCAGTTAACTCGTTTGCTGAATGAAATTTTTGATAATTTCATGGGCCCAAGTTCAGGTTCCAATCAAGATATTTTGAGAGATGATAGCCTTTTTTAAGTGTTCATGTTGATACAATTATTATTCTACTTTTATTATATCAATATTGTGAGGTCATATTTTTAAAAGAAATAATTACGTATATATAATTAAATGTTAAAATATTATAATTTCGTCTGATCTTTCGGACATAGTGCCATCCTCTTCCTCCCTACTACGAGATGTGTCAAATATTCATTTGTCACAAGTGTTGAATATTTCACTTATTTTTTGTTATAAATTGAAGTGCAAGTTTCATTAATAAATGAGATATATTTATTTTATAGTTGTAAAATTTTCAAATTTTAGGTTTATGGAGACGATTTCGCACGGGGACTCCACTAGGGGAGAAATACCATAGCACGTGGGTTCATATGGGGGATATATATTGAGGAAAAAATGGCATAATATATTGGGGAATATATAGGGGGTAAATGGTTTTTATATTGGAAGTTATAAAAAATGGAGTTCAAAGTTAATGAAAAAATATAAAGGGGTATAAAAAATGTTAATGAAAAAATGGATACCTACAATGTCTAGTGGAAGTAGGGATTTTTCAAATTGGAAAGGTGTGTTGGGTTCGTATTCGTAGGGGGTTAAATAATCTGATTTTTAGGGGTATTTTCCAATATGTAGTCAAATTAAGGGTATTGTTTAATATGCCATGAACGCACGTGATAGGACCAAGGTTCATTGAGTGAAGCCCCTGTGCAATTTCAATTCTCCAGGGACTTTAGTTATGGAGTCAACAATGGGGACATGATCATCTAAACAATTTCAAAAAGTCGTGTAACAATTTTTTTAATATTTTGAGTTTAGGCATTTTCATGTGCAATTTTAATTTTTTACTATATAAATGTACATGTATTGTATAGGGCATCTAGGAGGGTGAAATGCAAGGGTAACACCATGAGGTATTCTATGGAATTTGAAACTTTAGTTGGTTACAGGGATTGAATTCTCTAGACAATTTGAAAAAGTTGATACTTGATATATTTTAATATTGATCTAGTTTATGCATTTTTATGTGTAATTTTAAAATTTTAATATATATACATTCACTTGTATTGTACAATTTATCCATGAAAGCACAATGTATGGCAAACACCACAAGCGCACAATCTAGTTTATGCATTTTTATGTGTAATTATAAAAATTTAATATATATATACATTCACATGTATTGTACAGTTTATCCATGAAAGCGCAATGTATGGCGAACACCAGAAGCGCACAATGGAGGGGGAACACCATGAGGTATTGCATTGAATTTGGAACTTTCTATAATTTTGTTTTGATGATTACATTCTCATTTTATTTTAAAACATTAAAATTTAATTTTAAAGTACATAATATTATGTATATATGAAATTACACATGTTGTGCAGGACACCCATGATTCAGATGAGAGCACGAGGAGGTTGATAGATCATATATTTCAATGAGATTTCTCTAAATTGATGCATCTTTTTATTTGATAGTCTTTTAATGTTATATTAATTTTATCTGATATAAATTGTCGACATATTTAAGTAAAACTCTTTATTATGAATTGATGCATATTTTTATTTGACAACTTTTTATTATATATTTACTTTTATAATGATATAAATTTTGGACATAATTTAAACCTAGAACTCTTTATTATGATTTAATACATGCTAATTTTGGAGTTTATGTACATTTTCCATGGTATGATTTGCATGATGCATGGTTTGATGCTTAAAAATTGGTTTTACATATTTAAGTTCATGAATATGTAGCAATGAAAGTAAATTTGCATTTAGTTGGTACATTTTGCATAATAATTGTTATAATGTTAGTAGATGATTCCTAGGTTTTATTTAAATTTGTTTTTTCACTTGTTATTAAAAACAACTCTATTAAAATTACAAATTACAAAACATGGTAAATTTTTCATTTGAATGAATCTTTTAATTCAATGTAGATGTCTAAAATAATCATAACTTAAAATTGCATTATAAAATATGGTATGTATATTTTTCATTCATGTATAGAAAGGCTACTATGGATTTCGATTGATAGTTAACTTTTAATATAAAGTTATTTGACTGCACAAACATACTAGATAAAATGGCATTATAAAACATGGCCAAAATTTGTATGATGCATGCATTCTTTGATTCTTTTCAAGGTTTTACATGCTTAAGTTCATGAATATGTATCAATGAAAGTAAATTTGCATTTAGTTGGTACATTTTGTATAATCATTGTTATAATGTTAGTAGATTATTCTTAGTTTTTGTTTAAAGTTGTTTTGTCACTTGTTATTTAAAACGAATCTATTAAAATTGAAATTACCAAACATAGTACATTTTGCATTTGAATGAATCTTTTAATTTAGCATAGATGGCTAAAACAATCATAACTTAAAATTGCATCATACAATATGGTATGTACATTTTTCATTCATGTATAGAAAAGCTACTATGGATGTCATTTGATAGCTAACTTTCAATATAAAGTTATTTGAATGTAGAAACATAATAGATAAAATTGCATTATAAAACATGGCCCACAATTTGCATCATGCATGCATGGTTTGATGCTTTAGTTGGTACATTTTGCACGATCATTCTTATAATGTTAGTGGATGATTCTTAGGTTTTGTTTAAATTTTTTTTGTCCATTTATTTAAAATGAATATAGTGAAATTGCAAATTACAAAACATGGTACATCTGCATTTGAAGGAATCTTATAATTTGCTAAATATGTCTCAAACAATCATAAATTTAAATTGCATTGTAAAATATGGTATGTACATTTTTCTTTCATGTATAGAAAGACTACTATGGATGTCAGTTGATAGTTAACTTTTAATACAAATTTATTTGAATGCACAAACATATTACATAAAATTTCATTATAAAACATGGCCCACAATTTGCATGATGCATGCATGGTTTGATGCCTTTGAAGGATTTACATATTTAAGTTCATGAAACTATAGAAATGAAAGTAAATTTCCATTTAGTTGGTTCATTTTGCATGATCATTCTTATAATGTTAGTAGATTATTCTTAGGTTTTGATTAAATTTGTTTTGTCAATTTATTTAAAATCAATATAGTGAAATTGTAAATTACAAAACATGGTACATTTTGCATTTGAATGAATCTGATAATTTGGTGTAGATGTATAAAATAATCATAAATTAAAATTGCATTATAAAATATGGTATGCACATTTTTCAGTCATGTATAAAAAGGCTACTATGGATGTTTGTTGATAGTTAACTTTTAACATAAAGTTGTTTGAATGCACAAACATACTAGATAAAATTGCATTATAAAACATGGCCCATAATTTGCATGATGCATGCATGGTTAGATTCTTTTGAAGGTTTTACATATTTAACTTCATGAATATGTAGCAGTGAAAGTATATTTGCATTTAATTGGTACATTTTTCATGATCATTCTTACAATGCTAGTAGATGATTCTTAGTTTTGTTTTAAGTTGTTTTGTCAATTTATTTAAAATGAATATAGTAAAGTTGCAAATTACAAAACATGGTACATTTTGCATTTGAATGAATCTTATAATTTTTTGTAGATGTCGAAAACAATCATAAATTAAAATCGCATTATAAAATATGGTATGTACATTTTGCGTTCATGTATAGAAAGACTACTATGGATGTCATTTGATAGTTAACTTTTAATATAAAGTTGTTTGAATGCACAAACATACTAGATAAAATTGCATTATAAAACATAGCCTACAATTTGCATGATGCATGCATGGTTTGATGCTTTTAAAGGTTTTATATATTTAAGTTCATGAATGTATAGCAATGAAAGTAAATTTTCATTTAGCTGGTACATTTCACATTCAATCATTCGCGTAATGTTAGTAGATGATCCTTAGGTTTTTCTTAAAATTGTTTTGTTAATTTATTTAAAATGAACCTAGTAAAATTCCAAATTACAAAACATGGTACATTTTGCATTTGAATGATTCTTATAATTTTTTGTAGTTGTCTAAAACAATCGTAACTTAAAATTGCATTATAAAATATGGTATGTACATTAAATTGCATTAATGTATAGAAACGATAATACCTTTTTCATTGATGTATGAAATCATTTAAGACCACAAAATGTGTACATATAAATTACTTATCGTGCATCCAAACATAATATCAATAGCATCAAATCTTCAATACACCTACATAATAGGCAGTATACATATAACATTATAACTCAATACAAGACCCAATGAGTATCGCTTTCACACCAGCACATTCTTAAGAATGTACAACTTAAGAGTGCACAAAAAGAAAGGATAAAAATGCACTTGAACTTTAAGTTCTCAAAGATGAATCAAAGGAGAAGAAATTGCTGGGAAGTTCAATTAAAAAGAGTCTAATGGAATTCCATCCTCAATGATCTATTCATAGTCAACTTTTGAAATTCTCCATTTTTTAAGTTTCAATTGTTTTTTTATTGAAATTCTATCAACTTTATTCGTGTTGCACACACCAAGTGACTATATTGACAACTTATGACATTGGTTTGGAAGTATTGAAAGTAAACATTACTATCGGTTTGATGGGTTTTATGTGTTTCATATATAAAACCGTTCTCCTCATAGTCTTCAAATAACTTCATCTTTCATTCAGGGACGCATCGTTTCATTTTTGTGGCCAACGAAAAATATTAACACATTTTCAGCCGAGCTTTTAAAAAAAATCGTCCAAAATTTGAAATTAATTTGACCGAATTAATTTTCCATTTATTTTGACGGGCGTCGATGACAAACACAAGTTCAAGTGAATGTGTTTTTAGTTCGGTTGAACTATTTTAACCTACAACTATGCAACAACTCAGCTCTCGTCACCTTTCTCCAACTTTAGAATGGTTAACTCCATCAAATTTGGTGAATTTACTTTAAGAAGTAATACCAACATTTCATAATTGAATCTACTTTCAATAGATACAAATTTCATGGAGTTTCATAGAAATTTGCTAATTTTAATTGATTTTCTGATAACTTGTGTGCAAAAAAATTCTGAAGGTCATTACAATTCAGTGAAATCAAAATTATGTATCTTCCAAAATACACTATAAAAAATATGAAAAATGTATGGTTCATTACATTGGTTCGTCTTCTGTAATGGGTAGTTTTTAGATTTTTAGTTTTTAACTAATATGTTGAGAAATTAGACACTATGCTAAAAATCTTCAAAATATGCAGTTTTTTCATATTGGTTCAACTCAAAAAATTCTAGTAATTATGATGTGCATCAGTTGGTTTCATAAATATAATGATATCAAAGTAGAGGCTATGTAGATCACTGCAACACTTATTTTTTTGAAAACGAGAAGTTAACAAAGAATACACTAGTGCTAGAAACCATGACTTTTTATGAATCCATTAATTTTTAAAGAAAACACAACCAAATAATTTCTTAGTTGACATATCAAATGTGAATAAAATAATTCCAAAAACTATGTAATAGAAAGCTAATAACATTATGACAATTTTTCCTTTTAATGTAAAATGAAATTCTAAACAGAAAAATTTCTTTGGCTTGCCAAAAGTTGAAGAACTTATAAAAATGATATTTTTTTCTCAAAAAAGGGAAAAAGGTGTAACCCAACTTCACATTTTCACCCTGGTAGCTTCTTCCTAGAACTTCTCCTCTTACATCTCCTGAGTCAACTATTCTGCTTCCAATCTCTATGGTACTTCCTCCTCCTAGGATTGCCTCTGTTGCTCTTCTTCTATCCTCCTCTTCTTCTTCTTCTTCTTCTTCTTCTTCTTCCTTCGCTTCAAGTAACTCATTTTGATAGTTCTTCCTATCTTCTTCTCTTTTTTATCTTCTCTCCTACTCTTCTTTTATATCTCTTGAGCTTAAGGTATCAAATTTCCATTTCTTATTACTCTCGCCTATTGAGGAATATCTAATCATTTTCTTAGGAGCTTGTTTCCTTACTTGAGGTGTTACCTCCTCCTCCTTCTCCTCTTTCAAATTATGATCTGGTGGATCATGGGGTGAATTAGTCTCCAATAGATGATTTGTATTTATGTTTCCATGATACTAGTTCTTTATCTTTTCATCTTCTATTGCAAACATAAATGAATACCCAATATTGTGATCGATCCTTTGACAATGTTTCCATCTTGTTTGGAATCATATCCATGGAAATATTTAGTGGTGAATTGTAGGAAGTTGAGCTCCTGTATCTATGTTGTCGTAGCCTTATGACTCTTTAATTCATACAATATTACCCTAAATGGAAATATAGGCCAAGGGATTTTCTACCTCCTGTGAAGAATTCAAGATAATCCCTCGTCCACCTGATTTGCAACTTATTACATCACCACTTTGTTAGTCACATTTCACGACATAAGATGAGGGGATATGTGACAATAGAAGCACTTGACGTATCTATCCTCTAGAGCTGTAAACCATCTTGTGATATCTCAAAGTGACTCCTTTACCTGATTTTTCATGCAAGGAGGATTGATCGAAGGAATCATGTGAAAGATGACTACAAAGAAGTGTTCAGCTAACTTTTCATATATGCCTCTAAAGCTCAACTCTGATAACACTCGGTATTGAAAGTAGACTGTGATCTTCTTTTGAGGAGTCCAGTTCAAGTTCATTTATAGAAATGCATATTGTGCACATATTCCATCTAAGATGCCTGGTTCACTCATAAGCATGCTTTTCTGTCCCACCTAATCCTACAACTAAAATGATAGGATATCTACCCAATTGAAAACCTTCCAATGGATTACTACTATGTTAAGCATGTATGTCCAGTTCTCTTGGAAAACATCAGTGTTCTTAAGCCCATATAACCAACAATACATACCTATCAGGCACTGATAGACATCTCTGAGAATATTTGTCAAATATACTATAGATTTGAAATGGGGGAAATTGGCTGGCTCTCGACACCATGTTTTGATTACATCAGTGTGAAAATATGGAGACCCAAATTTCTACTGAAGCGACTGATTAATTTTCTTTTATTTGTTAAATAACTGAACAAATTATTTACTATGTTCTAAGGAAAATATCCAAAACAATACACTGTAGCCTTCACTAATTAAATTATATGTGAAAACAAGAACCAAGCAAGAAGAAATACACAACATACAATGGACACTGTTCGTTTTGGACTAATGTCCCCGGAAAACCCAATATGAGAAAATCAGTGCAGTAGTTCAGGATTTGTATTATTATGCAGTATTTCTCTGAAAAACATTCTTCGAATGCCCAAACCATGAATCCTATACAGATATCTAACTAGGAAAAAAGGTAGTGAGATGATCTCACCCTATCACTGGAAGATCCGACATTGATCTACGCTAGAGATGATCCTCTGTGTAGTACTACATCACACCCACATAGTCATTGTGTCACTGTTGCTCGGAAAATGTTGCAGCTCTGATCGATCCTCTACTATCTGAAAACTTCGACCCTATGGCCTCGAATCTCATACCCTAGCTCCGAAACTATATCGCAATTGTTCCTCAGTGGAATTTCAGACTCCCTCTGAAGCTCTGCACTGCCACAACGTAGCTCTACGTGGCCCTGCATCAACCTCTCTACATATCGTTATTCCCTCTCTACCTTGTACTCTTTGTATTAGGAAAACTTCCTCCGAAAACTATCCTTCCCCTCACTGCAAGAAATCACCTCTATCACTTCTCCGAGAACTATTGCGCTGCTCTCTTCAGAAAATCAGTCTCTGATCTCTCACTTGATGTGTTTTCAAAATTCCCATCAAGGTCCTTCTTATAACCTTCTAGTTGAGTAATCAACGACCCAAATTAGATTCTAATCAATGGCTTGGATCATGTTGACTTGATCTTTGTCTTCTTTTAGAAGATTCACACATAGTTTCATTAATACCCTTTAATTATTTCAATTTCCTAAGTTTAGACTTAGCCACCCATTAAAAATAAGTAATTATTTTAATAAATCTGTCTCCGAGTGGAATTTCCCAAAACCTTTCCTTCGTATTCTAGAATACATATGTCCTAGCCTGACTATAAATTTTGAGGCTTATATAACATTCGATGCTACAAGAAGTCAACAATTAGTAGTGTCAAGGGTTTCCAATATTATTTAAAATTCATCATTGGCATATTTAGTGAGCTTGAGAATCTTATAATATGTCTGCATGTCTTCAGCAGTATATGTGGAAATTTGGCCGCCACTCTCACTTCATAGAACAATGTGAGAATCATCCATATGTGTAATGATCCATTCAATTACTTCTGCACATGGCATCAACAAGAATTTTCATGCGATCCTGTGCATCCTAGACTTCTTGATCTTAATGTATCCATGCAAATCTTTTAAGTCTACAAGAAGTTGCTCCTGCATGAATATATTATATATTTTTCTCCAAGTGACCTATGTGTCATTAAAAATGAAGCACTAAGTATCTATGTATAAGGGAACATTAGACCTTGTAACTTCCATAGGTTCATCAATGCTTACTTTTGAAAAGCCTTTTTCGAAGTCACTTTGCGAAGCGACATGTCTCCAATAGATGATGACATAGTGGCAACAATTGTAGCATGAGCACATGTTTGGGGCAACATTGTAATAGTGATATTTTTAGCTTAAAATAGCTTAACTATGCAACAACACTTATAAACTATGTTCAAAGAGCCATTATAGATGATAGGTCATGAAAAACTATGAACAAAAGCATAAAATGACTTGCATGCAAGAGAAAATCCACATGCAAAATAGGAGGGTGCACTTTCAAAGAATGAAGGGGACATGCATGTTCATTCAAGGCTTATTAGTGTGCTCATGTGCTCAAGAAAGGAAGAAAAATAAACAAGGGAGCATTGTCACACCCTAAAGGGTCGAAGGGATGGGAAAAGGGACCTTGAGGTCTTTCCCTATCAGCCCATGCACTGAAGGAGACAAGGAGGCCACATTGTCACACTCCAAAGGAACTAAGGATGAGGTTAGCAAGGATTTGGGCCTTCATAATGCACCCATTTGCTCAAGGAAAAGGAGGGTGTAATGTCACATGCCAAATGGTTGAATGATGATGCTTTTTCCCTTTGTGATGCACTCATGCGCTTTAGAAGAAAACTTGGTCAAAAAAGGTGCAATTTTTGAGGTTGATGTGGCTTCAAGCTCAAGAAGTGCATTTCGCCTATTGGAAGCTTAGAAATATGTTCAATCAATAGGATTCCATGATAGGATGAGAAAGAGGAGGATCTGTAAGACTTTATGGCTATTGTCCAATGCATGGTGGAATATATAAGGTTTCAAGAATTGAAGAGTTTCTTGCATGTAATAGTGGATTAACACTTGCAACATAGATATTCTCCATAAACTCCAACAAAAAAACTAAAAAAAAAAGTGATCAACAATAAGAAAAGGAAGATTTGATAGTGGAATCGTGAAATGCAATATAAATATTTGACTTGCAAACTTAGTTGCAGCATTGGTTGATGAAGAGCTTCTTCATTCCCCAGTTGTGTGCTCAACTAAGATGAAATGATTATGAAAATAATGATTAACTAAGTTTATTTAAAGAAATTAACATGCAAAGCTGATCCACTCATGACTGCCACTTGTCATCGCATTAAAGGGTTAGCTAATAGGAGTTAAGTGGGATCCTATTTTCTAGGAATGCACCCTTATACAACAAGTTGGCTCATGTATGCAACTGGATAGGGAACATGTCTTTGACACAAAGGAGTGTTCTTAGGTATGGTGCACATGCTCAACATGAAGGTGTGCGCTCAGGTAAGGCACACTCCTTTAGCCCTAAGGAGTTCGCTCAACTCAAGTGCATGTCTTTGTTAACTTGAAGTGTGCTTTTTTCTTTTGCGAGTGATTTTCTTTCTTTTTGGTTGTTTTTCATGATTTTGAGTGTCTTTCTAGTGTGCACATGACACTAAGGAAAGTTTCTAACTGTAGAAAGATGATTAGTTCACCTAACCATGGACTAATTAACTCAACTCTTTCGAATGTTTAAGTCACAGTGCTTAAGAAACATTAACTTAAGAGGATGTGACCCTAGGAGCAAGCACATAAATAATAAAAAAAAAACAACATGACAACTCAAGGGGGCTTGAAATGACACTTAGTCTAGGCTCCAAAATTGACATAGGCAAATATTTTTGAGGGTCATTGTCATAGTGACAACAAGATCATTAATAAATGGTACATTTATTAATGTTTTTGGCCATGGTCAACCATGGCCAACCATGGTTTGATTTATTAATAAACCCAATGGATTAATACTAAAACCCCAAGGTATTATGACCCCAAGGGAATAATATTAAACCCAAGGTATTAATATTATAATCCTAAGGTATATAAACCCTAAGATAAATATTATAAACCCTAAAATAAACATGCTTCACCATGGTTGATTTTCATATTGATATAATCCTTGTCACAATGCGACATTATACCATGGTTTACCATGATTGATTTTCATATCAAGACAATCTTTGTTACAATGCGATGTTGAACCATGGTTGACCATCGTTGATTTTCATATTGAGACAATATTTGTGACAATGCGACAAAGGAACATGGTTGACCATGATTGATTTTATAAAATATGGTTTACCATGATTGATAATATAAACCTAGGGGAATACCATTAAACCCAAGGGATTAATATTAAAATCTAATGTACATAAACCCTAAGATAAATATTATAAACCCTAAAATAAACATTGTTGACGATGGTTGATTTTGATATTGAGGAAATATTTATCACAATGTGACGTTGGACCATCGTTAGGCATGATTGATTTTATAAAACATGGTTGACCGTGATTGATGTTATAAACCCAAGGGAATAATATAAACCCAAGGTTTATAAACCCTAAAATAAACATGGTTGACCATGGTTGATTTTCATATTGAGAAAATCTTTGTGACAATGCGTCGTTGGATCATGCTTGACCATGGTTGGCCATGATTTATTTTCATATCAAGACAATCGTTGTCACAATAAGATGTTGGACAACGATTGACCATGGTTGATTTTGATATGGAGACAATCTTGTCACAATGCGACGTTGGACCATGGTTCACCATGTTTTTCACAATGCGATGTTCAACCATGGTTACTGAACATTGTTGACCATGCTTGACAATGATTGAACATGATTTATTTTCATATTGAGACAATATTTCTTACAATGCGGCAGTGGACCATGGTGGACGATGGTTGATTTTTGTATTCAGGTAATGTTTGTCACAATGTAGCATTAGACCATCGTTGACCATAACTCATGATGGGCAACCATGTTTGAGCAATCTTGACCATGATTGACCATGGTTGATGATGGCTGACAATGGTTGATAATGGTTGATTTTCATATTGATACAATCTTTGTGATAATGTGATGTTGGACCATGGTTGGTCATGATTATAAACCCAATGAATTTATATTAAACCCTAGAACTAATATTATAAACTTTATGAACAACCTTATACCCTAGAAATATGAACCCTTAGATTAAAAAACCTAAGGGATTGCTATTATAAACGCAAGGGAATAATAAACTCCTGGGATTAATACTAAAATGACAAGGGATTATAAACTCAAGGGAATAATATTAAACCCAAAGGATTAATACTATAAACTTGAGGTATATAAACCCTAATATAAATATTATAAAAAATATAATAAACATGGTTTACCATGGTTTATTTTACTATTGATATAATCCTTGTCACATTGGGACATTGCACCATAGTTAACCATGCTTGCCCATGTTTTATTTTCATAACAAGACAATCTTTATCATAATGCGATGTTGGACCATGGTTGATCATGATTTATTTTAGAAAACATGGTTGACCATGATTAAGAGTATAAACTCAAGGGATTATAAACCCAAAGGAATAATATTAAACTCAATGGAATAATATAAATCCAAGGGATTATAAACCCAAGGGAATAATATTAAACTCAATGGAATAATATAAACCCAAGGTATATAAACCCTAAACCCTAAGATAAATATTATAAACCCTAAAATAAGCATGTTTAACCATGGTTGACCATGGTTGATTTTCATATTGAGACAATCTTTGTCACAATGCAATGTTGGACCATCCTCGACCATGGTTGACCATGATTGATTTTCATATGAAGACAATCATTGTCACAATAAAACATTGGACAATGCTTGACCATGGTTGATTTTCATATTAGTATAATCTTTTTCACGATGCAACATTGGACAATGGTTATTAACCATGGTTGGTCATGATTGACAGTGGTTGACCATGATTGATTTTCATATTAAGACATTTTTTCTCACAATGTGACGTTGGACCATGGTTGAATTTCATATTGAGATAATCATTATCACAATATGGCAACAGACCATTATTGACCATGTTTGACCAATGTTGACCACGATTTACCATTGTTGACAATGGTTGAAAATGGTTGAGCATGGTTGATTTTCATATTGAGGCAATCTTTGTCATAGTGTGATTTTGGGTCATTGTTGACCATGATTATAAACCAAAGGGATTTATATTAAACCCCAGGATTAATATTATAAATGTTATGAATAATATTATACCCTAGGAATATGAATCCTTAAATTAATAAATCCAAGGGATTGATATTATAAACCCAAGGTATATAAACCCTAAGATAAATATTATAAACTATAAAATAAACATGGTTGACCATGGTTGATTTTCATATTGAGACAATCTTTGTCACAATGCGACATGGCAACATGGTTGACTATGCTTGACCATGATTTATTTTCATATTGAGACAATCTCTCACAATGCGATGTTGGACTATGGTTGACAATGGTTGCTTTTCATATTGAGAAAATATTTGTCACACTGCAACATTGGGCCATGGTTGACCATTACATGGGGGATTCACTCAATGAACCTCTAACATAGCACGTGCATTCATGGCATACTAAACAATATGCTTAATTTGACTACATATTGGAAAATACCTCTAAAAATCACTTTATTTAACTACCTACCAATACGAACCCAATACAACTTCCCAATTTAAAAAGCCCCTAATTTCACTAAATATTGTAGGTATCCATTTTTCCATTAACATGTGTTATACCCCTATATATATATATATATATATATAATATATTATATATTATGAACGCAGAAAGAATAACTTAAATACAAGGTAGCTTAAAACATGAGAGTTTCAATGAAAATGAGGCAAATATAAGTTGGTTGATTTGCAAATAGATATTGCGGAAAATTTGAATGGAAAATATATGGATTTTAACTCTTAATTACATCCCTCTTCTATTGAATACTAAAAGATATATACTACAACAATTCAAAACAAAGCATCTATAACCAACACAATGGTGCACCTTACATCTCACTTATAGAATAGGAAGAGGAGAGAAAGTACAATGAATATGAACACATGTAAAATCCTATCTCGTTGGACTTTGTCAAATCATAGCCCTAACCTAATCACCTAGTGCATCATATATGCATTTTAAGAGTGCCAAGTAAATGTGTCTCCATCAAAAGATGAACTAGAGCATGCAAACATGCATCCCTTCCTTGAGATTTTTGTGCTCTACCTAAGATTGGAATTTCGCATGCATAAGTATTCTAATTGACTAAGGATTTTCACCCTATTAGTAAGAATAGATCATGCATCTTAAAAATAACTAAAGGAAAGGTTCGATAATAGAAAACACATTATCCAAAACTGTAATTATTAAATTTGAAACAACATCTAAGCTAGAGTTAATTGAAGGTGGGACGTGCCTGCCCTTAGCATGTATGCACTATTGTGTGTGGAGCATGATTGTTCAGAGGTCTTCGTTTCAGCCGGATGTATACCCCAGGAAGTTTGTACACCCCTCCACGCAGGGGGGTGCGGGGGGGACTTCTCCCCCCTGCGGGGGTCCAGCAGGGCTGATCCCCCTCGGCTGGGGGGTTCGGGGGCTAGCGGTCCCCTGGCGGGGGCTCGGGGCCAGCGCCCCCAAAGCTAAAAACAGATGTAAATTTGCCTTGTAAAAGTATAGTAATTTCTAGTCAATCTGGGCCGTTCATTAGGCGGATGATCTGACGGTAGAACTTATGTTTAGTTTAGGGTTTTTTGCCCTAGAAGGCAACCCCTCTCTTTGTATGAGGACATTTTATTTGAGGCTGTGTAATAGATGTGTATTCTATGTGTGAGCAAGAAACAGAGAGGTGAGACTGTGAGAGATAACAGAGGACATTACAGCGGATTTGTTGTAGGTTGTGTCTCTTCATTTTGCTGGATAATAGAAAGGAAGGACTAGCTGTTCGAGGTGGACGTAGCCCAAACTGGGTGAACCACGTATATCTGTGTCTTTCTTGTTTTATGCGTTTTCTGTGTTTATATTTCTACAATATTTTATGTGTTCCATTGCTCCATAATATATAATTTTCTAACATGCACCCTCTTCAAAAGAATAGTCTATTTCACTATCTCCTAAGAAATGCATGTGCCCTCTACCAAGAAATAGTTGGTATCATTGTATCCTTCACTTTCATTCAACCTTCTCATCGCTAATTTAAGGCAAGAGTGAAGGTGCCATATATGTTTTCTTCTCTACTACCCCATCATCGGGAGGATCACTAGCTAAGCAATAGGTAAAACATCTTAACACACGCATTAGACATATATCATAGAGGTATTAGTAATGCAATGCATGTTTGCTCTGGAGAACGTTTTCTTAGGAGAAAGAGTAGAAGTGGGAAGTGGGAGTAGAAGCGTGAAGTGGGAGTAGAAGTAGGAGCAGGGAGTGGCATTTTCAAAATATCCCACATTTGGAGCAATTTTGGGAGTGAATTTTATATCATATCATAGATATATATATATATATATATATATATATATATATATATATATGTATATTATATATATGTATATATATATATATATATATATATATATATATATATATATATATATATCAACAAAATCCTATAGAATGATGAATTTATGATAAAAAAAATGAAAACATGGACTAAAACATAAAACATCATTCATCTAGTAGTTATAATATTCATCAACCGCAGGTCCACAAACTATAGGTTCTACTTTATATAGCATGTAAGGGTGCACATAACTAAAATAACATAGAGAGGAATCGATCTCTAAACCGAAATACATCATAAAATAGGCTCTGGATGGCATCTAGCATCCAAAAAAATCATGCTACGACAAATACCTACATATCATCAAAAGAATTGCCTATCTTGGGATCTTTCTCATTAATATCACCCTCTAAGCATTAACATAATATAGGGAAAATGTATCATGTCAAGTCAAGATTTCTTTTAGTGACAGGTACATTTTTAGTAGGGTCATGATAGAGGAGTTTGACAACCAATGCCAATAACATCAAGGTACATAGGGGGATTGGTTCTCTTGACTAAATACAAGTTCCAGACACTAGTACATGAAAATATCTAATGGAAACATTGCAATCTCCCCAATCCTGAAAAACTAATAAGTCTGTTGGATTTTGAGCGAGATCTCAAATTCTACTTTCTCCATATGAAATCTAATTATGTTGGAACCACTCTGAAACATCTTGATTCATTTCATGGTAATGTTAAAAATTTAAGTCAGAACCACTTTTACTGAATTTAACATTACCATGAATTGCATGTCAATACTAGGGCCATATATTTGAATATTAAGCTACTATGGACCTAATATTAACATATTTTTTATTTCTGCCTCACACTTTCGATACACCCACAATACTCCTAATCCTTTATTTCTCTAGCTCACTTATTTTTTCCTCCGCGTGGCCAATGTATTGTATAAACAATACCTTATAATAAACATATTGCTATAGAACATATAAAAACCCTTTACTCCCCTATTATATGCTCAATATATTATTTCATTTTTTCCTCATTTTTTATTTCCCAATATGAACACAAGTGATATGGTGTGGCTTTGTCAATGAATCCCCCGTGGACCATTATTGACCATGGTTGAGCATGATTTATTTTATAAAACACGGTTGACCATGGTTGATAGTATAAACCAAAGGGAATAATAAAATGAAGGGATTAATACTAAAAATCTAAGAGATTATAAACCCAAGTGCACAATATAAATCCAAGGTATATAAACCCTAAGATAAATATTATAAACCCTACAATAAACATTGTTGACCATGGTTAATTTTCATAGTGAGACAATATTTGTGAGAATGCGATGTTGGACCATGGTTGACCATGATTGATTTTCATATCAAGACAATCGTTGTCATAATCACATGTTGTACCATGGTTTACCATGGTTGGAAATGGTTGATTTTCATATTGAGGCAATGTTTGTCACAGCGCGATGTTGCACCATGGTTGATCATGATAGACCATGGTTGTCACAACATGACATTGGACAATGGTTGCCCATGATTGATTTTCATATTGCAACAATACTACTCTAAATGTGATGTTGTACCATGGTTTACCATGGTTTATCGTGGTTGATTTTCATATTCGGACAATGTTTGTCACAATATGGTGTTGGACCATGGTTGATCGTAATTCACCATGGTCAAGCATGTTTGACCAATGTTGACCATGATTGACCATGGTTGATGACTATTGACAATGATTGAGCATGGTTGGTTTTCACATTGAGACAATATTTGTCACAATGTGATGTTGGAACATGGTTGACCATGATTATAAAAGCTAAGATAAATATTATAAACACTAAAATAAACATGGTTGACCATCGGTGATTTTCATATTGAGACAATATTTGTCAGAATGCAACGTTCAACATGGTTGACCATCGTTGATTTTCATATCAAGAGAATCATTGTCACAATCAAGCGTTGGACCACTATTCACCATGGTTGACCATGATTTATTTTAATATTGAGACAATCTTTGTCACAATATGACGTTGGACCATGGTTGATCATTGGAGGCCATAATTGTCACAATGTTACGTTGAACCATGGTTATTTCCATGGTTGACCATGATTGATAATGGTTGACCATGATTGACTTTCTTATTCAGAAAATCTGACTCAAAATGTGATGTTCGACCATGGTTGACTCTGGTTGATTTTCATAATGAGACAATCTTTATCACAATGTGGCATTGGACCATGGTTCACCATAATTGGCCATGGTCAACCATGTTTGACAAATATTGGCCATGATTGACCACAGTTTACGACAATTCACAATAGTTGAGCATGGTTGGTTTTCATATTGAGACAATTTTTGTCATGATACGACGGTGGACATGGTAGACCATGATTATAAACCCTAGGATTTATATTATAAACTATATCAATAATTACATACCCTAGGAATGTTACCCTTACAATAATAAACCGAAGAGATTGATATTATAAACCCAAGGGATTAATAATAAAACACGAAACAATTATAAACCCAAGGAAATAATATTAAATCCAAGGGATTAATATTATAAACCCAAAGTATACAAACCCCAAGGTAAATATTATAAACCCTAAAATAAATATGGTTAATTGTAGTTGACCATGATTGATTTTCATATTGAGAGAATCTTTATTGCAATGCGACCTTAAACCATAATTGACCATAAATAATAATATTTTTAATATTATTAAAATTTAATAATGTATTGTTTATTAATATTTAATAATCTTATTATTTAGTAATACTTAACTATTTAATGTTTAATATTATTATTTATTAATATATTTAATAATATCTATTATTATTATTATTATTTTATTAATATTAATAATAATATTATTATTTTATCATTATTTATTTTAATAATAATTGATTTATTTTATATAATCAAACTATATATTTCTAGCTTTTTGTTCTATTTTTGTTTCTTTTTTCACAATGTAATAAGAATTCAATTTTTCATGAACATACAAAATAAAATTTTAATATTTTATAAACAAGATATTTACCTAATATTTATATTAAAAAAATAAAACATGAATCCTTAAGGATGACACTAACGATAGAAAAAAGAATTTGGAAGATAGGAAGCTACTAAGATTAACGATTGTCTGGAGTTTGTAATCGTTCAACCGTTCAATTACATACATGCGGGTCAGCCGTCTCACAATTCATCCTTCTTTCTTCACATATTTTGCGCGTAACGAATGTTATGGACTGCTAACCTGGGTAATGAAATAAACAACATCCTCGCGCATGCTTGTAATCTGAAAAACAAACGCGTAAATATATGGAATTCTAGTGAAGCAGACACAACTAATTAGCGCCAAATAACTTTATCTATTCTGTAGTATGCACAATGAGTATGAAGAAATTTTAAAACTTCGAGAGGATATTTCCCCAACAATTTCCTAATAAAAATTCCACACCTATGTTGCATTTGTGGATGTAGGTCAACCTAGCATTACCTTCTGATCGCATTCGTGTACGATCAATCCATTCAAAGAAATAACAAACCCTAGTGTTGGGTATTTTTTTTGCTTCTATGTTTGGGATGGGATAAATACCAAAACCCAAAAATATAAATCACAGAGGCAATGCTCTGTTTCCTTGGCTCCAAGATCTTTTTGCACAAAGAAGTCTTTTTTAAAATTAATTACACAGGAGATTATTTCACCACCATAAAATTTCCATTCATTAAACAAAAACATTTACATATTCATCCTCTTTCACTCAGAGGGATTCACCAAAACATTTTCACATAAGTTACTCTGCCTCCTATGAAATTTTACACCTCTGCGTGTAAATATTTTATTTACATTCACTGCTGTGTGAAAACAAACTTACAGAGAGTTACAGATTTACCTTTTCACCTGTGTGAAACAACTCATGGATTTGAAAGCAAAACAACCCACTGGTTTTCATTTACTTCTCCTCCTCCTTCTTCTTCTGCACTGCTGTGCAATTTTTTTTACATTACAAATCAAAACTTTACCCTGCTGCATAAAATCCCTTTTTCATTATAAACCACAAATGTATTTATGCACATCTGTGCATTTCTCCCTACAACACAAAATTAAACTCTATCTCCATTCGATGCTGCCAAATTACATTCCATTTTTACTGGTGCTGCGGACCACCTATTTTTACTTGCTGCCCCTCACACTAAAGACTACACGCACATAACATATTACAATTACTTTTTGATCCCCGCGGGTGTTTTGTTTCACATGACAAAATTTGGGGTCAACGCCTTTTTAAAAAAACATATATTAAAAACAATAAAAAACTTACGACATGCTATGCCCATATTTCCTATTAACTTTGCCGTATAAAAATTAAATACCTTAGGTTTTAATTTGACGTATGGGTTATGGTCCACGCATCATTGATTTCGACAGACCCGTATGTACCTTCCACAAGTTTAAACGGCGGAGTGCTTTCCAAAAAATCAAATGGCGGAGAGAGAGGCAACATGATCGGATGGATATCGGATAGGGTAAGAAGACCGGAAGTTACCTTCCGACGGATGTGACTTGCTGATGTCAGGCCAGCATAACTGCTTGGACAGTTGTCAGCTCCAGATTGCATCGGAGCTCGTTGCACGGAAACTACCTTGCGCTGAAGGGTGGTGCGATATGAGACCGGCTGGTTTTGATTTCCTGCGGTGGTTTTCAGTTCCCGTTGACTGCTGATCCGCGCGGGCAGTTGGAATTATATATTTCAACACTCCCCTTTAATTTCAACTGCTGGGCATTCAGTCATACCCAGACACTTCCTCAAAAATTCAAAGCTTTTCTGATCCAGTGGCTTTGTCAAGATCTCTGCAACCTGTTCTTGTGTCCTGCAATGTTCTAGGACGATTTCTCCATTGTTCACTAATTCTCTGATGTAGTGAAACCTTGTATCAATGTGTTTCGTTCTCTTATGAAACACTGAATTCTTTGACAATGCAATAGCTGAGCTATTGTCACAAAAGATCACCGTCGCTTTTGCCTGCTCTTGGCCTAAGCTCCTCAACATCCTTCTCATCAAAACTGCTTGACATGCTCCTGCTGTAGCTGCCACATATTCAGCCTCTGCTGTAGACAATGCTACGATGGACTGCTTCTTAGAAGCCCATGAAATGGCTCCTGAACCCATATGGAAAACATAACCGGAAGTGCTCTTCCGATCATCAACACTTCCAGCCCAATCACTATCTGTGTATCCAACCAAATCTGAATGTTCTGAGACATTATATAAAATGCCAAACTTTTTAGTGCCTTTCACATACCTCAGAATTCTTTTTGCTGCTTGCCAATGTGCCTCCTTTGGCCTCTCCATGAATCTGGAAATTAAACTAACAGCATATATAATATCAGGCCTAGTTGCTGTTAAATACATAAGGCTGCCTACAATACTCTTGTACAAACTAGGATCAAAATCCTTGCTGCTGTCCTCTCTGCTGAGTTTTAATCCCATCACTGTGGGAGTGATTGCTGCCTTGCATTCTTCCATGTTAAATCTGCTCAATACTTGATTTACATATCTTGCCTGTGAGATAAAAATTCCTTTTTCATTTTGATCTACTTCTATGCCTAAGAAGTATCTCAAGAAACCCATGTCAGTCATTTCAAATTCCTCTTTCATGACTGATTTAAAATTCTTAATGAGTTGATCATCATTACTTGTAAAAATAACATCATCAACATATAAGACAACAATTAAATTTTACCATCTTTTTCTTTGATGTAGACGGTGGGTTCTCCTTCACACTTGTCGAATTCATTATCCAATAGATATGAATCTATTCTATTGTACCATGCTCTTGGCACTTGCTTCAGCCCATAAAGAGCTTTCTTCAATTTGCACACTTTGTGCTCTTCACCTTTCTTCTCATAGCCTAGAGGTTGTTCAACATAAACCTATTCCTTTAACACTCCATTTAGGAATGCTGACTTCACGTCCATTTGGTAGACTTTCCATTTGTTTTGTGCTGCTATGGACAACACTGCTCTCACGGTTTCCATTCTTGCAACCGGTGCAAAAGTCTCCTCATAATCTCTCCCATACTGCTGCTTGTACCCTTTGACAAACAGCCTTGCCTTGTGCCTTTCTATCTTGCCTTCAGCATTGCTCTTGGTCTTGTAAACCCATTTCACTCCAATGACTTCTTTACCTTTTGGTAGCTCAACCAAATCCCATGTTTTGTTTCTTTCTATGGCATTCATCTCCTCATCCATAGCTTATATCCATTTCTTATCTTTAATTGCTTCCTCGAAATGAATAGGATCATCAACATGACAATACAAGGAAAATAAGGAATTCATTCCTTCATTATAAATATCACTGAGATTTCTAAACTTCTTACCTCTTTCATTTGGTGTGCAAGTGCTTGAAGATGCACTTGAATCTCCTCCTTGTGGTGTGCTTGGAGAAGCACTCTCATTTATCCTCAATGGTGTTCCTTGCTGTCCTTGTGTTGGCGCTGCTGTTTGGGGATGTATTTCAGCCACCTCCTCATCATCTTCATCATGAGACAAACAGTTTTTAACATTCACTGTTTTCTCTATGCTTCCATCCCAAGCTTCCTCTTCAATGAATTGAACATCTCTGCTGATGAAAAACTTCTTGGTAGATGGGATATACAACCTGTAGGCCTTGGATTCCTCACTGTATCCAATGAAAATACATTTCTCCCTTTGCTGTCCAACTTCCTCCTTAGCTGATCTGGAATGTGTGCATAGGCCACACATCCAAAAACTCTCATGTGGGTGACTCCTTGCTTTCTCCCACTCCATGCTTCTTTTGGCACTCTATTCATCACTGCTTTTGTAGGACACCTGTTTAGAATATATGCTGCACAATTTACAGCTTCGGCCCAATAGTCATTTGGCAAATGCTTTGCCTTCAACATGCTTCTCGCCATATCCATGATAGTCCTGTTCTTCCTTTCAGCAACTCCATTTTGCTGTGGGGTGTACCTTGCTGTAAATTGTTTGTGAATTCCATTTTCTCTACAAAATCTTAGGAATTCCTTGGAGATATACTCACCTCCTCTATCAGTTCTGAGAACTTTAATATGCAGCCCGCTTTGGTTCTCCACAAATGTCTTGAAATTTCTGAACTTCTCAAACACTTCACTTTTGTTTTTAAGAAAATAAATCCAAGTCTTTCTTGTAAAGTCATCAATAAAAGTTAGGAAGTATTGATTACCTGCTAATGATGCTGCTTGCATCGGTCCACATAAATCTGAGTGGATGATCTCTAAGGGTGCCTTTGCCCTTATGCTTTTACCTGAGGGAAAACTTTCTCTATGTTGTTTCCCCAAAATGCAACCTTCACATAGGCTGTCCGGTTTCTCTATCAATGGTAATCCCTTCACCATTTCTTTTCTACTCAACAAGTTTAGACCTCCAAAATTGAGATGTCCAAATCTCAAGTGCCACAACCAATTTTCATCCTTTGGCACGCTTTGGAAGGCCTCTTGGGTCACTGCTGCAATTACATTTTTGTTCCTCAAATCTGCCCTGATCCTGAGAGGAAACATCTTGTTCCTTGTCATCTTCACTTCAGCAATGCATCATTTGCTGGGTGGTATATCCATGATGGTACACACATCATTCACAAAGTAAACATTGTAACCCTTTTGAACAAGCTGTCCAATACTCAAGAGGTTACATCTCATTCCGGGGACATAGTACACATCTGCTATGGTTTTCCTTTCTCCTTGCTTTTAAATATTTTTACCTCCCCTTTTCCCATAACAGACACTTTGCTATCAGTTCCTAGTGTGACCTCTGATTTCATATTTTTATCTAGGGCAGAAAAGAGGGCTATATTTCCTGTCATATGGTTGCTGCAACCTGAGTCTAAAAACCATATATCTTCACTATTTGTTTCAGCCATGTTACAAGCTAACAATACATTAGTTTGGCTGATGTTCTCTCTAGTAACATTTGCATTTTGTCTATTACTCATATCATGCTGCTTCTTCCTACATTCACTGGCATAATGCCCATATTTCTTACAGTAATAGCATTGGACATTGGATTTTTCATACCTTTGTCCTTGAGCATGATGTTGATCTCTTTGCTGGCTGCTGCCTTGGCCTTGGTTCTGATTTGGATTGCTGCCTCTTCCTTGAGCATTTGCTGGACTGTTCCTTCCTCCTCTGTTCTGGCTTCTGCCTCTTCCTCTCTTGTTTCCTCTGTCTTGACCTCTTCCTCTTCCAAAGGACATCTGGGTCTTGAAGGCTTGCTCTAGAGATGAGTTCTGATTCCTACTCAATCTCTGTTCATGTGTTATCAGTGATGCATGTAGCTCATCAACTGAAAAGCTTGAGAGATCCTTTGTCT
>APFE031719306.1:100744-132134 GCA_000404065.3 Pinus taeda | reverse complement strand
TTCTCTCCCGAGTTAATCTGTTTATAACTCAGTCTCATTTGCTGGTTCATCAAAACCATCTACAACTATTTCCCATAAATCTTGACATGCAAACAGGGCTTTCATGGTTATTGCCCAGTAGTCATAATCCTTCCCATTGAACTGTGGGAATTGAGGGTTAAACAAACCCATGCTAGTGCTTGTGCTAGCCATTCCTTACATTCTCAGCTATGCTTCAACTTCTTGACTGTATATCTTAAAAACAACTGACTGCTGCAACCAAAAGACTGCTCCCTTCAGCTTCTTTGTCACCTACAAAGAGCCTAAACCGGCTCTGATACCACTGTTGGGTATTTTTTTTGCTTCTATGTTTGGGATGGGATAAATACCAAAACCCAAAAATATAAATCACAGAGGTAATGCTCTGTTTCCTTGGCTCCAAGATCTTTTTGCACAAAGAAGTCTTTTTTTAAATTAATTACACAGGAGAGTATTTCACCACCATAAAATTTCCATTCATTAAACAAAAACATTTACATATTCATCCTCTTTCACTCAGAGGGATTCACCAAAACATTTTCACATAAGTTACTCTGCCTCCTATGAAACTTTACACCTCTGCGTGTAAATATTTCATTTACATTCACTGCTGTGTGAAAACAAACTTACAGAGAGTTACAGATTTACCTTTTCACCTGTGTGAAACAACTCAAGGATTTGAAAGCAAAACAACCCACTGGTTTTCATTTACTTCTCCTCCTCCTTCTTCTTCTGCACTGCTGTGCAATTTTTTTTACATTACAAATCAAAACTTTACCCTGCTGCATAAAATCCCTTTTTCATTATAAACCACAAATGTATTTATGCACATCTATGCATTTCTCCCTGCAACACAAAATTAAACTCTATCTCCATTCGCTGTTGCGAAATTACATTCCATTTTTACTGGTGCTGTGGACCACCTATTTTTACTTGCTGCCCCTCACACTAAAAACTACACGCACATAACATATTACAATTACTTTTTGATCCCCGCGGGTGTTTTGTTTCACATGACAAAATTTGGGGTCAACGCCTTTTTAAAAAAACATATATTAAAAACAATAAAAAACTTACGACATGCTATGCCCATATTTCCTATTAACTTTGCCGTATAAAAATTAAATACCTTACCAAAATATTATGACATGGTTTTAATTTGACGTATGGGTTATGGTCCACGCATCATTGATTTCGACAGACCCGTATGTACCTTCCACAAGTTTAAATGGCGGAGTGCTTTCCAGAAAATCAAACGGCGGAGAGAGAGGCAACATGATCGGATGGATATCGGATAGGGTAAGAAGACCGGAAGTTACCTTCCGACGGATGTGACTTGCTGATGTCAGGCCAGCATCACTGCTTGGACAGCTGTCAGCTCCAGATTGCATCGGAGCTCGTTGCACGGAAACTACCTTGCGCTGAAGGGTGGTGCGATATGAGACCGGCTGGTTTTGATTTCCTACGGTGGTTTTCAGTTCCCGTTGACTGCTGATCTGCGCGGGCAGTTGGAATTATATATTTCAACACCTAGCTGCAAATCTGTTTATAGTGTTTTCGTCGCTTAAGTTGTGATCATATTGTTGACGGTATTCTTAGACCTATTATAGACGGCCAGTTGCAATTGCATTTGTGATCGCTTAATGTGTGAACATATTAATGGTCTTACACAGATTAACGACCAGTTCCAATTGCATTTGTCATGAAGACTGCCAAACGATCAATTTTATAATATACAAATTTATTGGAGATGACGCGATAGACAAACTCTTAGTTATACAAAAATGAACAACGTCATATTTTCTTGGAAAGAAGATTATAGATAACAAATTATCTCTAATTGTTATTGCAATGACATTGCGATAGCTTTTAATGTATAGCAATAACACTGTGGTTCGTGTTGGACAGTAATAATTGGAGTAACAATTTTGGATAAGTAGTTTTTAAGTTTATTTGATTGAAAATTATTCATGTCCACTACTTTTGTCAGCTGGCTTGCCATTTATTACTCCTCCGTCGGCATCGATAAGATATAGAGACGACTGATCATCACCATTGAATGGGCCCTCATCCATAGTCTCTCTTTCCAATGCACAGGCCAGTGGGAGGTTGGCTGGCATACACAGAGGGAAATCACAACTTATAAACATGAAAACTGTGGTTTTGTGGGAGGTTTGGCCAAAGAAAGCAGCGAGTTCTCTTTTCTGAGGGAGGCAAGGGAGTGAATCCTTCGCATTGGCTTTGGAAATCCTGCCCGCAATGGGCCTCTGTGTTTCCACACCACCACCATTTGCTCAGTGCAAGCCACCAGGATGGAGCGCTCAGTTTGTTTGACCTCTGCATTGTTGGTTTGAGCACTTAATTAAACAAGAAAGAAATGAAACTAAATAACTGATTGGAAACCAAAAGAATGACACAAGTAAACACAGGATTTACATGAAAGAAATGAAACTATATAACTGAATGGAAACCAAAAGAATGACACAAGTAAACGCAAGATTTTACGTGGTAAAACCTTGACAATGTTTCAAGGAAACATCCACAGGGAAATGGATTGGATCTTTATTAAATCAACAATGATTCTCCATGATTACAATAGTTCAAGCATTCATCAGTTTTATAAGAGCCTCCTCCGTTACATCACTGTTGTTTCGATATAAATTAACTTGGTAGTAACTAATATAGTTTTTACACATATTTACATAATTCGTTATCAAATTTCAACAAACTCCACCTTGACAACAATTCTCCTAATCTCTTTCCCGTGCACATTCATCATCTCTTATGCAAGCGAAGAGAAGCCAAACACTATCCTAACTTCTCTAATGTAATTGGCTTTGTGAATATGTCTGCAGAATTCTCCTGTGTATGGACCTTCTTGAGAGTTACTTTTCCGCCATTGATCACATGTCTCAGAAAATGATACCTTACATCAATGTACTTGGTCTTGTTGTGATAAGTTGGATTTGTAGCCAAGTGAGTAGCACTCTGACTATCACATAATACATTCACTCTCTCCTGGGTCCTTCCAATCTCATCAAGTAGACTCTTTAACCAGATTGCTTCTTTACTAGCATCTAAAGCAGCTATATACTCTTCTTTGGTAGTGGACAACGCTATTGTTTCTTAAAGCTTTAACATCCAACTAATTTCTCCACCTACAAGAGTAAAGATATAAACTATAGTATATCTCCTTTTGTCCAAATCACCTGCATAATAAACATCCACATATCCGCAGAGTGATCCTCACTACCATTAAATATGATTCAATGATCATTTGTGCCTCTTAAATACCGAAGAACCCATTCCACTGCTCGTCAATTTTCTTCACATGGATTTGCCATGAACCTGCTGACAACTCCAACTTCATGTGAAATGTCTCGTCTTGTAGATATTATCGCATACATTAAGTTTCCTACAACATTTGCATATGGTACTCAAGACATATATTGCTTTTCTTCATCAGTTCTAGGACTCAAAACTGAAGAAAGCTTAAAGTGGGAAACTAATGGAACATTAACAGGTTTCACACTATTCATACAGAACTTTTCAAGTATTATTTCCACATACTTCTGTCGTAATAACCAAAGCTTATCATTTTTCTTGTCTCTGTATATCTCCATGCCAAAGATATGTTTTGCCACTCCAAGATCCTTCATATCAAACATCCTAGAGAGTTGAGCCTTTAACCGATTGATCTCTTCCATGATTTTGCTTGCAATAATCATGTCGTCAACATACAAAACTAAGATAATGAATATGCCACTGAAACTCTTGAAGCATACACAATGATCATACTCAGTTATAATAAAATTCAGGCTCACCACGAAGGCATCAAACTTCTTGTACCATTGCATGGGAGACATCCTTAGGCCATACAATGATTTCCTGAGCTTGCAAACTAATCTTCTGTTGTGACCTTGTACAAAACCTTCTGGTTGTTCCATATATATTTCTTAATCCAAATCACCATGTAGAAAGGTTGTTTTAACATCTAACTGTTCTAACTGAGGGTTAAGTAATGTAGTTAGTGCCAACACAGTACGAATAGAAACAAGTTTTAAAACTAGTGAAAAAATCTCATGAAAGTCAATACCTTCAACCTTAGAATACCCTTTTGCTACCAATCTCGCCTTATACCTTTCGATACTTCCATCAAATTCCCGTTTCAATTTGAAGACCTATTTGCATCTAACATCACTTCTCCCTTCAGGAAGTTCTACAAGATCCCATGTATTGTTCTTGGCTAAGCAATCCATTTCTTCTTCCATAGTTGTTTTCCATTTTTCGCTATTTATATCATCTACTGCTTCCTGATAAGAAGAAGGTTCCTCACCTTTAGTAATCAAAACAAAAGATGAACCATATTCTTCATACCTTTTGGGAGTTTTTCTTTCCCTAGTAGTGCTTCTTAGAGTGACTTGTCGCTGAACTGGTTCATAAACTTCAACAACTTCCTTTGTATCTTCATGACCTTTTCCTCCATAAGTCTCTCCTTCCTTTCGACTTTCAAAAAAAGGTCTAGCCTCCAACTGAATTTGTCAATTTTGCAATACATGTTCCTGTTCAATTCTTTCAACATTTGAATTTAAAGGAGAAGATTCATCAAATTTTACATCTCTGCTAATGAATATCTTCTATGACGTAGGATCCCACAACCTATATCATTTCACTGCATAGTCATACCCCAAAAAGACTTAACATTTCGATTTTGGATCTAATTTTGAACGTTGATCTTTAGGAATAAGAGCATAGGCATCACAACCAAATATCCTTAAATGTGAATAATCACAAGAGTGGCCTGACCAAACTTCTTCAGGAATTTTACAATTTATTGCTACTGAAGGTGATCTATTAACTAAATAACAAGCAGTGAATACTTCTTCTGCCCATAACTCCTTTTGCAGGTTAGCGTTGTTGATCATGCTTATGGCACTTTCAATAAGAGTATGATTCATAGGTTCAGCAACATGATTTTTCTTACGAGTATAAAGAACAGTTTTATGCCTAACAATTCCTTCATCCTTACAATATTGTTCAAATTGTAGAGAATTAAATTCACCACCATTGTCAGTTCTTAAACATTTAATTGATTTTCCTCTTGTTTTTTCTACCATTTATTTACATTGTTTAAAGACATTGAATACACCAGCTTTCTTTTTTAACATAAAGACCCAAATTTTCCGGGAGAAATCATCAATAAACATTAAAAAATATAAAGCACCTCCATATGATACAACAGGAGATGGGCCCCACAGATCAGAATGAATATAGTCCAAAATTTATTTACTATTATGACTTCCAGTTTTAAACATTTGTTTATACTGTTTCCCATACAAACAATGTTTACAAAAATCCAACTTCAAGGATTTCAAATTAGGAAATAATTTACAATTCATCAGTACCTGAAGACCTTTCTTGCTCATGTGACCCAATCCCTGATGCCATATGCGAGTACCTTCTTCTTCATTCTCTGACACAATCATTGCTTCACTGACCTAAGTACTTCCTTTTTGTCTGTAAATATTTCTGACCTTTTCTGCTTTCATAACAACTAGGGCGCCTTTTGAGACTTTTAGAACTCCATTCTAACCTGTAATCTTATAACCATCTGAATCCAACACTCCCAAAGAAATAAAAATTTTCTTCAATTCAGGTACATGTCTAACACTAGTTAATGTTCTAACACTATTATCATACATTTTAATCCTGATATTTCTCATCCCAACAGTCTGACGTGATATATTATTACCCATAAATACAGAACTACCATTTACAGCTTCATATGAAGTAAACCAATTTCTGTATGGACACATGTGATGAGAAACACCAGAGCCTAACAACAAATTTCCAAAATCCTAAGAGGCATTACATATAGCTAAAGTTTCATCTATCATACATAATTCTTCAGCAGAGAAAACTTCATCTATCATACCTAAATTAACTTGATTTTCTTCCTTCTTTGGGTTATCGGACTCTTTCTGTTTCCAACAGTCTTTCTTGAGGTGTCCAATTTTATTGCAGTACCAACATTTTACCTTACACTTCTTTCCATTTGATTTTGATCTGGAAGATGCCCTTGTTTTTTCTCCTACTTCCTTTGACCATCCTGTGGCTATCATGGCTTCTGGTGTAGTTGTTTCAGTACAAGATTTCATCCGTACTTCTTCAGATAAGCGAGCTCCCACAACTGATTCAAATTTCAAAGAATCAGCAGTCCTCAAGCTGATTAAAGTTATGAAGTGGTCCCACGACTCTGGCATAGAACATAACAAGGTTATAGCTTTATCTTCTTCTTGAATTTAAACTTCCATATTTGATAATTGGCATATAAGTGTATTAAAAACATTTAAATGTTCTACAACTTTTGTACCCTCCTTCATCCATAAACTGTACAATTATCTTTTCAAATAAATTTTATTGGTTAACAATTTTGTCATATATAGTTTTTCCAGTTTTTTCCATAAACCTACAGCTATACTCTCTTCAACAATGTTGAAGAGAAATTCATCCACCAGGCATAACCTGATGGTACTGAGAGCTCGGGCATCCAAGTCTAACCAGTCTAAATCTGTCATGCTAGCAGGTTTCTTATTCACTCCATCCAATGCTTTGTGCAACCCTTGTTGCACCAAAAAATCCCTAACTTTCAGTTTCGATAAAGCAAAGTTGTTCTTGCCAGTGAATTTCTCCACTTCGAACTTTGCATTCGTCATCTTGGCCATTTCTTTCCTCCTAGGGCTTCAATATTTCAACTAGGGTTTCTAAAAAAAAATGATTTGTCTTCTTCTAACAAGGGTTTTCAATATTTTCTACTCCAATTTTTTTTGATAATCATGCTCCTTTCCAAAAAAAATAAATTCTTCAAATTGACTGAAAGATCTACAACAATTTTCTAAAAAAAAATCCCTTTAATTTCAGTTTCCTGGACAAAACCTCCATTGTTCAATGAAACCCTTTTCTGGAAAAAATTTCACAAATTCCTTTTTTTTTTAACTTCAGTTTCTTGGAAAAAAAAAAATTGTTCTTCAACATAAAGAAACCCTTTAATGAAACCCTACATCTTTCTAGATTTTTTTTACTAGTTTAAGAAAGAAAAAAAAACTGGGAAAGATTTATCTGGATTTCTTAAGAAAACAACCTCTGCCCTTCCTCTGGCGGAATGCAACCTTTACACAACAACATAATTTTTCTTTCTCTCCTTTCGGCAGCAAATTTCCTACCTCCAGCAGGCCTTAGACTCCAAAAAATGTTTCGGAATATTCCTTTCTCTACAATGACAACATCTAAATGTTTCTTTTCTCAGAGTCCTTTTCAGCGTCTCCCTTTTTCTTCACAATGGCAAAGGTAGCCACGCTCTTCTGCTTCATATTTTTCTCCAATGGAAGCATCTTGACCGTCTCTCTAGTTTGATGGCAACAGGAGGATGCTAAATGGCGGCTCAATTCAATAGAGACATGCTTGTTGGTTTTTTTCCAGATAGCTCAGCCACAGCTCCTCTTCAAGTGACATTTTTTCTTCAAACAGACAAACTCCACACTCGGCGGCAACTCCTCTTCAAAAAATCAGCAACGGTCTTCAACACACATGGCTCCAATAGCAAATGTGGGTTCCAATATGGGATGACACTCCAACAACATGACAACCAATGCCTGAAGTGGGCTCCAACATGGGCTTTAATGGTAGATACACTGCATTTAACCTTTCACAAATACACAGCGTGTCCCTCAGTGTGTCCCTCGACTATTTCCTCTAATACCACTTGTTTGTTTGAGAGGTTAATTAAACAAGAAAGAAATGAAACTAAATAACTAATTGGAAACCAAAAGAATGACACAAGTAAACAGATGATTTTACGTGGTAAAACCTTGACAATGTGTCAAGGAAACATCCATGGGGCAAGGGATTGGATCTTTATTAAATCAACAATGATTTTCCATGATTACAATAGTTCAGGCATTCATCAGTTTTATAAAAGCCTCCTCTGTTACATAACTGTTGTTTCAGTATAAAACTAACTTGGTAGTAACTAATACAGTTTTTACACATATTTACATAATTCGTTGTCAAATTTCAACACACATTGCTTCGAAGATGAAAGAATTCCTCGATCAAGAAATGGATGAAAGAAACAATGGATGAAAGAATTTCTTGACCAAGCAAAAATGAACCCTTCAAGTCTCAAATGGACAAAGGAAACTGGTGGAGAATTGAATGGACGCACATAGCACTAAATGAATAGATATGAAACTACAAAAACACGGTTAAGTTTACCTCAACCGACACATTACCTTAACTTAAATTTTGATAGCACACACTATATTATCATTTCACATCAAATAAAATTACATATAAATACATTTAGTGTTGTCTCAAGATAGGGAGACTATCTTGGAGACACAATCACTTGGTTGAGATAATATCTTAACCACAAACCAATCTAGGATAAAGAATAAGAATAGACTCCTTTACATAGAAAGTCACAACTGAGACAAGTAGAAATTATATTTTCCAACACTCCCCCTTAATGAATACTTGTCTCGATATCAATCTACAAGATCTACATTTGATCCAGGTAATTACACCTTGTACCTTTTTCATGCAATTGTCGATGTCCATATAAAGGAACAACTATCTACCATAATGCATGGATTCCCAACCACTGCAACCGTGAGTCTACTAGGAAGTCCTTCACATACATGGTTCACCCAACCTTTCGATGAGCTCCCCCTAAATATAAAATTTCACCTCATGGAGTCTAAAACTAATACAGCCCACCCAAGTGTATTAATCCTTCATGACACACTCTTCTAGGGTGTTAAAAATCTCTAACAGATGGAACATATAACAAAGGGTATGCATGCCTATCTAGGTCTTACAACAAGTACGTAAAACATTTCAAGGACCACAATTAACCATTACAAAACAATAACATGTAGATTTGCTATAATTACAATGTGTGACTCATAATACATCATCGTCATGAGTCTATTCCACAAACTCTAACAAATTTTCACTCTGTTGTCCATCATCCTTTAATCTTTGATGAAGCTCTTCTAATGCCATCTTCACTCTCATGTCTTCATCATATACTACAAATTTGCGTATTATTGGAATGAACAGTCCCAACACACACTCAGAATTGTGACAATAGTTGCCGAGACCAATGTCACTTCAATAATAACCATAAATACCATGACCCGACATACTTATTATGAAAATCAGTAGCATTAGCCCCAAAATCCTGCATTCAACTTGATCAGAGACTGTTGGCAACTTTATGATTCGAATCCTGCATTCAACTTGATCAGACATTACTGACACCTTTATGATTTGACCTACAATTTCCAGCTGCCAATTTCGATTCCGTGCATCTCAAGCATATTCAAGTTTTGAAAATCAAACAAATCACTGCAGTCCTATTCAATTTTTGTAAATCGAACAAATCACCACAGTCCTTTATGCTCCCTCACATGGGAATGGGAAACAGTTAATGACCTCTAGAATGCTTCCAATATCCAGACCCAAAAGTTGCCCCCTGACAAGAGTAGTCGAACATTCTTTGCAATGCTTTATGATTTCCAATGCAACCAATGCATCAATCTGAACTGATCTGAGTGGAGCAGCCACCTCTTTCGTCGTAGTAGCTTGTGCATCATGTGCAGTATTTGGCACTTCATTGTAAGCATAGAAAGAAACACCCAATAACATAATAATATTGGCCAAAATACAGGGACATCAAATACTAAAAAAAATAATGTCATCACAAAAGTAATACATAATGCCTTTGTTATACAATACCAGAATTCGAATTCAAGAAGCCTGCGAATGAAGGGCTTGAACTCATCTAAACCCTTAGGTGGCAAAGAAACCTCATCCATCCCTTCCAACTGAGGGTCAACTTGAGGAGATAAAAACCTTATAATCATATTTAAGAAATAAATCCCCAATCCGTAAGAGACAATGTAAACAACCCACAAAATATATATAGTCACCGCAACAAGAAATCCAAGCCATCTCCCAATAGGATGTGGCGTTGCCAAAACAGATTGTTAAATTTCTAGTCACCATAAATTTTGTATGCCTTGGAAACAGGGTGAGCTCTTCCTCCCCACTCTCTTCGCCACATGCATAGCCCAATCTACACAGAAAACATGTAGACTCCAGCATTTGTATCCTCGGCAAAACTCTCTCCAAATGCTCTTAAAACACGAAATAGACAGTGTCCACAATGCACCAGTTACTGGTCGAATTTCCATGATAAAGCCATAGATCTGATTTCCACGATCTCCTGTGACCAGAACTCCATTTCCCAGGGCTCCACTGCCACAACACGCATCACTAAGGTCAATTCGTTAGGCCTTCTTTGTAGCCACACTTTCGTTGTGGGTCAATAGATCAGACCACCACACCAAGGATCAAAAACCCTCACCACACCAGCTATCAACAACCCTCACCACAAAACCATCAATCACGATTATTGGTCTCTCAGCCTTAAAAAAAATTGTGATGCCCGTGAATCAAAACTCATGCCGTGAGTCAAACCCGTCGACTCTCAACCAGCATATTACGCAGGAGCAAGGCACTTACTCCAACTACCTCCTTCGATTAACAACACACCAATCTAATCAATGGTTGTCTCCACAATCTTCACCATGACACCCATGTCAGCATCGAGGAACCTGACTCCTATTGCAACCGTGACACCTGGATCCAGTGATCTGAACCCAAATCTGGTGATGCTCACAAACTGACACACAAACGGGTCGAACGCAACACACACCTGTTGATTTCAACAATACCGATTTGGCCTCGACGTACCAGCGATCTGCGCCTACACACTTTCGGCTCGACCTCCACTATCGATCTACTCGAATTGGCACTGTGCACATAAAAATTCAATAAGATTGTAGATCTCCTCAGTTAGCAAACATGTCCACACAACACAGACATACTCAATTAGCGTGCACCATCCCTAGCTGAACAACAATAAAAAAGGATGGGCGAAGAAACAAAATATAGACAAACAAATGCTCATCAAACACTTTATTTCCGTCGGCCTAGGAGGGGCCAATGACCAAGCCCACATGGGCTCCAATACCACCTCAAATTTTGATAGTGCACGCTATATTATCTTTACACATCATATAAGGTTATATATAAATACATTTAATGTTGTCTCAAGATAGGTAAATTATCTTGGACACACAATCACTTGGTTCAAATAATATCTCAGACACACGTCAATCTAGGAACATCTAGATATAACAACCCTAAAAAATAAGAGCATACTCCTTTACATAGAAAGTCACAACTAAGACAAGTAGAAATTACATTTGAAGTGATTCCCCAATGAAACAATAGATAGAAAAAACAATAGATAAAAAAATTTCTCAACCAAGAAAAAATGAACCCTTCGAGTATCAAATGGACAAGGACAACCAATGGACAATTCAACGAACACACATAACCCTAAAGGCATAGATATGAAGCTGCCAAAACACAGTTACGTTTACCTCAACCGCCACATTACCTTAATTACCTCAACCACCACTTACCCATGGAAAGGGCGATTGGGTCTGGTTTAAATTAGCCTAATTTCATAATTCAAATATTTTCTTTTTAGTTGTAAAATCCAACTCCCAAAATCGCAACTGTAGATGTTGCTATCAAACGAAGGATATTCAGAGAACATTAAAGCTTGATCATTTATTTAAAAAAAAATCGAAACAAACCTTCATCACGTGAAGTTGAGGTAAACTATTCAGAGTTTCTTTATTAGAGAACTCGGCAACTCTTAATATTTTACGTAGGAAATTAGTCGGTTCCAATAGACTCAACATGAGAATATGTTCAAAATAATATTCCAAAAATACATAAAACTTGTCATATATTTCCATATTTAGGTTTCCCATATTCACATGTAAGTTTTATTCAACATTCCACATTATATAAACTAGACAATTTACATTATATTATTAAATAATGCTATATATATTAAAGTAGAATTTGTATATATTAACTAGATAAAGTAAATTATACCATTATATTATTGAATGATATTATTTAATTGTAGTATTGTAAATGTGTATATATTTGGAAATTTATAAAAAAAACCTTTAGCGATATAGAATTACTGGTTTACATAATGTATATTGAATGTGAGTGTGAAGTATAACTTTTTGATAAATAAAGAAGATGGATTATAGAATAATTGGACTTAAAAAATACATAAATTTTAGTTAAATACTTTAATATATTTATATAATCTAAATTAATTGATATTTCTTAATAAATATGACTTGAACTATATATACTTATTCAGACATTGCAGATATGGCTTTTTTATTAAAATGATCACTGTCACATAAATAAATATCACATCATATACACTTTCAATTCCATTTATGCTCCCTTTTAATTCATATCAAACCACACTCTTGTTTTCAAATGCAAATGATAAAAGATGGATCAAAGATGTATAAAAGAATTTACATCCTAAATGATTGCTTCTTTATTTTCATTATTATAGACTACTAAGCTATTTTTTGTGTTCTTCTCTACCATAATGTTAATGTTATCTATTGTTGATAAATACATACCATCAAGAATGAATTTTGATCTTTGTGTTTTTCCTTTGTGTTGTCATTATATTTAGCTTGTAAGAACCTCCACCATAATATTTGAAGCAAAATACTTTCATTTCCTCATCTATTTAAGTCGTTGAAGTCTTATAATGTCTAAAAAAACATTATTTTAGACTTTGAATTATTTCAAAAATGAGAACACGTGTTATTGATTTAAAGATATCCACAATTATTTTACTATCTAATACATAGCTTTTATGATCCCATCCATTAGATATAAAAAATTAGACATCATAATTAGCATGCTTCATTGCATGTCTGATCAAACATAGAATATAAAATCCATTTTTTTATAAACCTATGCTATTTTTATGTATTTCCTTCTATTGATGAATCATGGATTCCTCTTTTACATGTTATTATGAAGAAATAGCTATTTGACATTAAATAACCAAAATCTTGTTCTTAATCTACAAGTCTAGCACTATTTCGTCTTCTCATCAACATAATTTTTCTTGATGAATATTTAGTTGTCTTTTCATCCACATAAATTTTTTTGATAAATATTTGGTTGTCTTGTAACGAGATTTGTTGTACCAATGTTGAAGATCATTTGCATTTTTTTCATATTATTTTTTTCTCAATTTAGTGTGTCTTGAGAAAAAAATTATTGTCTTTGAAAAAGATAAATACTGCATTTATAGCAAACAAAAAATGAAATTATCCTTATATATTCCTTTCAAAATAACACTTTTCCTCATAAAAAAATGATATAAATTTCTGTAAAGATCACTATGAATAAATTTGGGTGAAGGCATTTCTCTCTCAATAATCTTGCCATGGATGCAACCCAATGATACTTTTCAAGATTACATTTCTCCCATAGACCATCCAAAAGCAATAAGAGATGGATTCCATTAACCATCTTCAACTTTAGAATCATTCTCATACTTAAAAAAAATATATGTCTATGTCTTGAATGATAAATTGTACTATAGTTTCCAATATTGCTGAGTGTAGTTCCTCCTAATTTTTTCTTAAAGAATGTACAAAAATTATAAAATCTATATTCATGGTAAACAAATTCATTAATAATTTTTTTTAAATAAATTTATCCTTAATATCGTTCACAACTAATTGGCCATGCTAAAATTTAACTTTTTACTGATATAAGATAGTTACAATGCAATTAATAATTTGTACTCAAAGTTGATAATTATTATAGTCAATTGTCATACAATTCTAATATTAAATCTTATAAATATTAAAAATAATTAATACATAATAATACGAAACCAATATTTCTTCATCTATAGCTTTATTGAATAAAATTAGGAAGCATCTTTGGTCATACTATGAGTACACCCATAATTGGCTTATGACTAACTTTTAAGTGTGAGAATGTAATTTACATGAGAATTTGAATAAAATTGGGTAGAATCTTTAGTCATATTATGGGTATGCCCATAATTGGCTTATGACTAACTTATGACTAACGTTTAAGTGTGAGAATATAATTTACATGAGAATTAGTCAAGAAAAGATAGAATTATATCCCTGAGCTTCTAAAATCCGTTATTGCAGGTGAATGGGTATATAAGTTGACATCTTACATACATAGACTTCCACCTTTTCCTCAAGATAATTAAATCTTCTTTGATCCATCATTTTCAACATTTCCTACCATTTAATTATATAAAATAGTATTTTTCTTCCATCATAGTTGATGGATAAACATCATGCCTCTTCTGGTCAATTTACTTGACATAATCCATATCATTGGAACCTACATAATACTTTTATTAATTATGTTAGGTTCCTATACCAATAGGTTTCATCTTTCATGATTGACAATGGAAGGGCTAAATATGTTCATCATTGCAGGCTGCAAAGGTTCCATATTTTGTGCACATGCTACAAAAAATTAAAAAATGAAAAGAGGGTATGCCTTAAAAGAATAATCAAAAGGCAAGAAAATCAAATGGTCAAGAGAAAAGTGAAAATGAACCCCAAACCAAAGACCAGGAAAGTGGCCAGTCAAAATGCCACTACTATCCTTTGGGCAGTATCATGCTCTGTAAATACTGCTGCTAATCATACTTGATGGATGGCCCAACAGTCTAAGCTGGACCATGTCATGTTTAAATTGCTTGCTGCAGAATAGAGAATGTTTCCTGTCCAAATAGCTCAAGCTTGGCAGATGACTAAGCTAGGTAGAGAAACAAAGGAGCCCAACTGCTTAATCTGGGCCCTTGGAAGAAATAAGGGTAGGTTTTAGATAGGAGGGCAATCAAAAGAAAAGGAGGACAATCAGGGTCTGCTAATTCAAGTGCACCCACTTTAAATGAAGAAAAAATGTTAGGATTACTAGGATGTTTAAGTAGTGCAAGGTTGCAGAAATGGAGGGCCATCACCAATTGGCTTACTAAGTGCAAAAAAACTCATGCCACTCAGGGTATTGGCATCAAGAGTAGAGAGAGGAGCACAAGCATTGGAAGCATGTCTAATGTCCCCTATTTTCTCCCAAACTTCATTTTACTAACACCCCCAAGGGCCTTGAGATCTGCTCAAGTGTCCACTCCCATTCCATTTCATGACAAACGTTTGGATCAAACCATGAAGTGTAATCAAGGAAGAAGCCACATTTCTTGTGTAAAAATCTTTCTTATCATTTCATCTATCTTCAATTCCTAAGTTTTACTCCTTAGAACTTAGCCTTACCCCTTCACTCACCTCACAAAAATCATATTAACCACTAATGTACTATTAGCTCCCTGACTACCCCCTTCCCTAATCCTATATAGATCTATGAAAAAATCCCCAAAAAATATGTATAAATACCCTCCCCCCTAGCACTATAGCTATATGTCCCTTTCTTGGGAAATATTAACCCATCAGGGGTTAGTATTAACCCTCGTTCATCCTAAAACTATGGGGTTTGGCAAAAAACTATGGTGAAAAGTCAAAAAATCAAAAACCCCGCCCTTGCTAGAACCCTTTACCCCTTTCCACCCTCTAAATTGTGTTTGTAATGTTTTTTTATTATTATTAAAACATTAATAAACGAAAAAACCCAAAACCTAAGGTTCGTAACTCACCCCGCGCCCGATTTAATTAAAATCTAATTAAATATTGGGTGGGTCCCCTGCTGTTAACACGCCGTCACCTCGCGATTGCCGCCCACCGCAAGATCTACCGCCCCGCCCATCCAATGGTGGGCGGTCAATTTTATATGCAACTCGCCCGACCTTTTGCGTCCGGGGGATGGGCGGTATTGCCGCCGTACCCCCGCCACACATCAAGTGCGCGCGCTGTTCGCTGCCCCCCCCTCCAAACCGCTTACCGCACTAGACCCCTCCGGGGAGACCGCTTACCGCCTTCCCCCAGCGCTGACGTCACGCCCCCTGCTATTAACATGACATCACCCCTGCTTGCCACCACCAAGCCTCCACGTCACCCCCGGCCACCGTGTCACCCTGTCCACCCTACCACCGTGTCACTGCCACCTGGGCACCCACGTCAGCTGCCACATCACCCAGCCGTACCTGAGCCCATGATGAGGTCAGCATGACGTCATCACAAAAAGGCGCCAATATGCCAAAAATGCATAAAAAGGCGTCAATTTACCGTTATTTCGCATTGTTTTCTACGACTTCTGGAGCTCCTCTGCATGCGAAATTCAACCTACAATGGTCAGAAATCAAAAGCTACCCACCAAAGTTGCTGTCGCCTCCGTTATCAACCCAAGTACCTGAAATTCCTCCAATTCGACCAATGCAAATGCCTCCTACGCCATTAAAACCAGGTATTTGCCGCACGCATCCTCTTTTATCCATTGTTCTCCTTTGCAATCCTACTTTCCTGCATAAAGAACTCAGTCAAAAGACCCACATTGTTAAATTCACCACTGAAATCTACTTAAAAAAGCCACTGAAAGCGCTGCACGATGAAAGTCTCGAAGAAACCCGTGACCCTCTGTGAAATTCACCATTTTTCCACAAAGAGCAATTAAAGAAGCCGAGCTACCGGCTAGAAGACTGAATTAACAGTTCCCTCACCCCTGCTAAAGGAGTTCTCTACAAGTAACCAGCTAATTAGCTCAAACACACTCTGGTTCTTCAAAACAGAGTGCCCCACAGATTCATTAAGCCTGTAACAGCCTCCTTGCACTGCCAAACTACTCACTGCAAACAGAGATCAGTAAGCCATTTCCTCAGCATTCACATCAAGCTTGAAATACAGTAAGCATCCAGATACAACAAGACAATGGCCACTCCAGCTGCTCTGGATGTAGTGCCTATAAATCCACCTAACAGAGAACTAGAAGCTATGCCACTGGTGGACAGTGATGCCCCCATCACAAACTTTGTGGTAGAGAGAAGCCACTTGCAAACATATTGCCAGCTAAGAAACAGTCACTTTGACAACAGTGACCTGTATGGCATCTGGGAATCCAATTTTCCCACCTACTTCCTGCCTTCTGTGAATATTTTCCCTGAAGTCATCCACCTCTGTGCAGAAAACTATGACCAAAAACTCAGGGCTTTGAAGTCTCCATCTGGGAGCATCCTCTTTTATATAACTCCAGATTCCATCAACCAGATGCTGAACTACAAGCAGACCCAGCTAATATACCCCTTCTCCATGAACTACTTGCTAGATGAGGGCTCCAAACTCTCTAGCACAGACATTGCTGCAATAGCCAGGAAAATTCATGAAGGCAGACTGCCAACCTTCTGGGCCACCTCCTTTTTCTTATGCAGATTTCAATGAGGTTGGCAAGCTGCTGGTAGATATGCTGACCTCTGTGCTGGGGTTCACTACAAATAAGCATGTTGATCTAACTGTGCTGGTCACGCTCTCTGCATACAGCCTTATGAAGCCCCCTGCTATGAAGTACAATTATGCCAAATACATTGCCAATAAGATTCATGATCAATTGTCAAGACTGGAGAGGGAGACAATATTCAAGTATTCCTCATACATCTATCATCTATTCTTGTACTATCAAACAGATTTCTTCCAGTGCTCAATCAAGAACCTAAACTCACAGGGTGAGAGGAGGTCTGTTATCTTATGGTCTTCAGTCTTCCACCAAGTCCAGAATTCCCCTTACTCATACTGTGAATTCATTGATCAATTTGTGTATCCAGTCACATGCCTCTTAAAGAGGACCCCTCCTATCAGATTGTCCAAGGATATGCAGAAAATCTTGCAGCTATCCAGCAGTTACAAAATTGGTGATTGGTATTTGTACCAAAATCACATTGTCATCAGAATTTATGGGTGTGAGCTTTGTCCCTATAGGCTCCCAAAATATGTGCCTATGAGGCTATTTGCCCTGGAGTACTACAGACAGCTTATAAACTCTGATCTGACACACTTTCACAGTGCCAAGAAGAAAGCTAACCTAAAGTTCAGGGACCACCTAGGCCCATTTGTCATGAACAAAAAAGATGGTTGGCAAGAAGCTGATCAAATACTAGGGCAACAGCTCAAACTCAAACGAAGCTTCTGGTGGGTCCCTTATGACCCTGAAGGTTTCATCAGTGCCAGGAGGGTCAAATATAGGCTGCTAGCCTATAAGCATCGCCCAATCCCACAAATACAACACTTTGCCAATCAAGATGAATGGGTGCCTGAATCAATAGTATAGGAATTGACTCAGGAAGAAATAATGGAGCAGACTGTAAAGGACTTGGAAAAAACTCTTGACTTAGACACTTGTCAACAGCTTTTTCTCAAGCAACCAGTCCAAGCGGGTGAAGGCACCTCTACTGCTCCAGCTGCACAGGACACCCAGCAAGCTCCAGAAACAACAACTACAGCAAAGGGAAAGGAAAAGATGGATGAACAACAAGAAGTAGAGACAGGGCAGCCTAGCACATCAAAGGATCAGCAATCAGAGCAGGCCCCTCCACAGCAAACTGAACAAACTCAAAACCCAGTTTTGCAGACTCCTCTCAATGATGAGAGAGGGAAAAGGAGAGACAGAGAGGAGGTCACACCTCCAACAGGGTCATCACAGCAACCAGAGGCCAAGAGGCCGAGGATAGACCCTGAAACAGAAGGAGACATAAGTGAAGAGCTGGCAAAAAGCCACAGCAAAGAAAGGCAAACAAGCCAACAGACTGCTACTAGCTCATTTCGGCTAGAATAGGCCCAGTAGCATACCGTAGAGGTGTCCCCCTCAAGACAACAGGGCAAGAAACCAGCTACAGTTAAAGAAGGCTTCAAAGAAATCAAGGAACAAAATGAGTTGATAAGGGTGCAGTTCTATGAGCAATTCCTGAATACAACCCCAGCCAAAAAGCAAAGATTGATGGCTGCCTATGATCTGAAGGAAGAAAAGATGATCTTCACTCATTTGAAGCCTAAAGTCCCACATCCAAAGACCACAGCAGATTACTACAAGACAAACTTGGAGGTCTTTTCTAAAGACATACACCCCATGGATCAGATTGAGCTGCAGAAACAGACTGGGGAGATGGTGTATGCAACACTTGCTGACAGGGAAATGTTGGCCCATCAGCTAAAGGAAGCCTTGAAGAATACAAACAGGCAGCTTGATTTTGAAAGGCTGTCCTCCTCTACAAAAGACAATAGAATAAAGACTCTGGAGGACATAATTATTGATTTGGGACATGACCCAAAGGACCCAAAGGGTGTTAGAGCCCTTATGAAGAAGAAAGAGGATGATATTGCTGCACTGAGAAGACAGGAAAAATTGTCTCCTACCATTCATCCTGATACAGCAGAGCTTACACAAGAAAAGCAGGTGGATAATGCTATGGAGATGCTTCTGGTTATGAACCAAAGGATACTACAAATGGAGGCAGAATTAGAGAAAGCTCTGCAAGACAAGCAAGGGGAATCAGCCTCCCAGCCCCCTCAAACTTCAACAAATCTTGAACCTGCCCCTCCAACACAAGCAGCAGCAGCCCCTCCTGCTATTCCAGCACCTACTACAGCTACATCAGCAACAGAGCAACAGTAGAAGCAACAGCAGTAGCAGAATCCAGCATGGGCATGGAGGAGTTGATGAAGGTTGTTAAAGAGCTGGAAACTCAAGTCACTGAAATAAATATTGCCAAGGAAAAACTAGCCAAGCTGGAGGCCAGTTATGACAAATCAAAGATGACAATGGCAGAAAAACAAAGAGAAATAAAGGCCTTAGAGGCCAAAGTGAAAACTCTGGAAAAAGAGTTAATGCTAGGTAAAACCCTAGCAGAAATAAAGAAGATCATTTGGGCCAAAATTGGCCAATCTATACAGGACCAATGGAGGTCCATTCAGGCAATTTTTGAGTAGGTTGAGCTAATAAATGTAGCTCATGTAGAAATTCATAGAGCCAGGACAGCCCTGGGAATAATGCCCGAGCAGGCCACCAAAATGATTCATTTCCTCAATAACCGCACTAGAGGGGAACTGGCTGCTCTACAAATAAGCAGCAAAACAGATACAATCCTGACAGCCAAAAAGGTATTGACCTTGAGGAATTTTACTCAAACATTGGAGAGGAAATGTCAGGAGATGAAGGCAGAGATAGATGAATTTAGAGCAAAAATGGCTATACTACAGGACAAAGGACTGCCAAGCCTGGTGACTGGCACAGGACAGCTACTGTCATATAATCAGTATATGACAAGGATCAACAATTATGTTGAAAACCAGATCACTGCATCCAGCAGCTCCACAGAAGAAGCAGGGCCTCCCTCTGGACAATCTCTCTATGACAAGCTGGAAAATATTTTCTTTATTGAACATGAAATAAATCATCTGCTCGAAGTCCCTCCAAACTTTTACAGACATACAGAGGCAGATGAAACAATGGTAAAAATGAGGAGGCATCAGCTACCCCGAGCTGATTGGTGGCAAGCAATGCTGGAGATTTTGCCCAGGTAATTCCACTTTGCTTTTCGCCTTTTTGATAAAAGCCAAAGTTTACAGGTCAGCAGACAGGTCAGCAGGCAGATCAACATACAGGTACAACAAGCAGTCGTACAAATGACTCAGCAATGCACCCAGACAGCAGGCTTAATTAACGCAAAGTTAAAGGCACAGCTACAACCTACTTTCCAGAGCCATAAAGTCAAATCTGTCTGATAGAAAAATACCAGCTATCTCAGCATTAAATGCTATATTTATGTTATCATTTACTTTTTGTAAGAGAGTTGGTGGTGCAATTTATTGCACAATAACTCCCTACTGAGATATTTTATGCCCTATTTTGTATATATATCCCCTCAGATAACGCACTGAGGGTCAGTTGTAGTGAAACTCTTTTAGAAGAGCTCTGTTGTATACTTGAGACATTTTGCTAATACAAATTGCTGGTGGATTTCCTAGTTATTATGCTGTCTGAAGGTGCAAATGAATTACTCTATGGTGTTCCGGAATTCCTGTGTCATTTACTGGAACAATAAGTAATTCCGAACTGTTTCATTGTTTTCCTGTGTATGCCAAAATTCATATATGTTCATGATCAAAGAAAGTAGAGAAAAAGAATAGCTTAGGATTTGTTTGAATACACCCTATGCTCAATCTCTACTCCTTAATATGTTTTCTTCTGGATTAGCCATGGATATGAATTCTTAATTGCTCATGTCTAAACTAATTCTATTACAGTGAATATTTTTTAAGAATTCTTAACTGCTCTTAAGCAATACTTTCAATTTTCTTTTGTTAGCGTAGTGAAAGATTCTTAATTGCCTTTCACTCACTAATTCCATAACTTCATCACAAAATTTGATAAATTGTTCCACAGATGCCTATCTAGCTCTGCAGCAACACTCTGCCTTCATAAATATCTTTCAGCAGCACAATACCTCAACTCCATTGCCCAATGGACCAAACTGTTACATGATCTATATCTTAGCTCTGTCTGGATTCACCAACTCACCAAATTCAAACAAAACAGTACACCACAACTAGCCTAAAACATTCATCAACAAAGCTAAACTATAAAGAGAGAGCCCTCTCTGGTTACAGGTAGGCTAGGACCTGTAGCTAAAAGATTGGTCAGTGGTTACCTCGGCCGTATTCCCTTTAGGAAGTAGGGAACAACCTGAGTGTTAACATCAATGGCGACTCCACTGGGGAACTTATTTCAAAATTACCAATTGCAAGGAAATAAGCTTCTTGTTTAAACCTTCCTATAAGATACTAAGGAAACAAAACTCAGAAGCTGGCTCCAAAGAAGAAAACTCATTACACTAGGTCCAACCCTGATCCAGATCCCCCAGCTATCTTTCAAAACCCCAATTTAATCCCCAAAATCTTAAAAAAGCAAGAACAGTTAGGAGAGCCCTCAGACTCAGATTCAGAACCAATTCAGCAGAGCTATATTCCTACTCCTGTCAAAGTTTCAGTTCACCCTCACACTATCCCTGCTTATCCTAGTTCTTCATCCACTTCCCAAGGTAGTTTTCCCACTCCCCCATCCCCAACACACCTTACTCCTGTTATCCCGGTTGTTCTAGCTGTTCCACTCCTTCTTGCTGCCCCTTTTATCCCTGCAAATATGGCTAGATATGCTCCTTTAGTCCTACCTGCAAATCCAGGGGCAATGCCCCAAGACTACTAGAGCAAAATCACTTACTTCGATGGTATTGGCACATATACAACCCAACAACACACCAAGAGGATGTAGGACTACTTTGAAAACTATGAAATAGATGATGAAGACGTAAGAATAAAAATTTTTGTGCAAAGTTTGACAGGGGATGTTAGGAATTGGTTTAGGTCTCTAGCTGCAAACTCTATAGTCAATCCTGATACCTTATACAGAAGTTTTTTAAATAGATGGGAAAAGAAAAAAGACCCTCTACACATACTAACAGAGTATGATAACTTGAGGAGGGGACCACAAGAAACAGTTCAAGATTACTGTGTTAGGTTCAACAATGTGTACAACGCCGTTCCTCAGAACTTAAGACCTCTACCGGATCTGGCCTTGATCAAATTCCTAGATGGATTTGATTCGGATATGGCATATCAATTAAGAGAAAGAGAACCTCCAAGTCTTGCAGATATGCAAAATATCGCTGTAAGTGTGGAGGCAAACTTGATTGCCAAGAGAACCAGAGCAAAAAATGAGAAAAGAACCACATTTAAAGAGGAACCCTCAACCTTTGATCAAAAGCTAGATGCAATCATGAAGGCTATGGAGAGGCTGGCAGATAGAGTTGATACCATGGAGAGAAAGTCCTCCTGGGAAGGGCAAACAAGCAATAGATAAAACTCTGGAAAAAGAGTTAATGCTAGGTAAAACCCTAGCAGAAATAAAGAAGATCATTTGGGCCAAAATTGGCCAATCTATACAGGACCAATGGAGGTCCATTCAGGCAATTTTTGAGTAGGTTGAGCTAATAGATGTAGCTCATGTAGAAATTCAGAGAGCCAGGACAGCCCTGGGAATAATGCCCGAGTAGGCCACCAAAATGATTCATTTCCTCAATAACCGCACTAGAGAGGAACTGGCTGCTCTACAAATAAGCAGCAGAACAGATACAATCCTCACAGCCAAAATGGTATTGACCTTGAGGAATTTTACTCAAACATTGGAGAGGAAATGTCAGGAGATGAAGGCAGAAATAGATGAATTTAGAGCAAAAATGGCTATACTACAGGAAAAAGGACTGCCAAGCCTGGTGACTGGCACAGGACAACTACTGTCATATAATCAGAATATGACAAGGATCAACAATTATGTTGAAAACCAGATCACTGCATCCAACAGCTCCACAAAAGAAGCAGGGCCTCCCTCTAGACAATCTCTCTATGACAAGCTGGAAAATATTTTCTTTATTGAACATGAAATAAATCATCTGTTCGAAGTCCCTCCAAACTTTTACAGACATACAGAGGCAGATGAAACAATGGTAAAAATGAGGAGGCATCAGCTACCCCCAGCTGATTGGTGGCAAATAATGCTGGAGATTTTTCCCAGATAATTCCACTTTGCTTTTCGCCTTTTTGATAAAAGTCAAAGTTTACAGGTCAGCAGATAGGTCAGCAGGCAGATCAACATACAGGTACAGCAGGAAGCCGTACAAATGACTCAACAATGCACCCAAACAGCAGGCTCAATTAACGCAAAGTTAAAGGCACAGCTACAACCTACTTTCCAGAGCCATAAAGTCAAATCTGTCTGACAGAAAAATATCAGCTATCTCAGCATTAAATGCTATATTTATGTTATCATTTACTTTTTGTAAGAGAGTTGGTGGTGCAATTTATTGCACAATAACTCCCTACTGAGATATTTTATGCCCTGTTTTGTATATATATCCCCTCAAACAACGCACTGAGGGTCGGTTGTAGTGAAACTCTTTTAGAAGAGCTTTGTTGTATACTTGAGACATTTTGCTAATACAAATTGCTGGTGGATTTCCTGGTTATTATGCTGTCTGAAGGTGCAAATGAATGGCTCTGTGGTGTTGCGGAATTCATGTGTCATTTACTGGAACAATAAGTAATTCCGAACTGTTTCATTGTTTTCCTGTGTATGCCAAAATTCATATATCTTCATGATCAAAGAAAGTAGGGAAAAGGAATAGCTTAGGATTTGTTTGAATACACCCTATGCTCAATCTCTACTCCTTAATATGTTTTCTTCTGGATTAGCCATGGATATGAATTCTTAATTGCTCATGTCTAAACTAATTCTATTACAGTGAATATTGTTTAAGAATTCTTAATTGCTCTTAAGCAATACTTTCAATTTTCTTTTGTTAGCGTAGTGAAAGATTCTTAATTGCCTTTCACTCACTAATTCCATAACTTCATCACAAAATTTGATAAATTGTTCCACAGATGCCTATCTGGCTCTGCAGCAACACTCTGCCTTCATAAATATCTTTCAGCAGCACAATACCTCAACTCCATTGCCCAATGGACCAAACTGTTACATGATCTATATCTTAGCTCTGTCTGGATTCACCAACTCACCAAATTCAAACAAAACAGTACACCACAACTAGCCTAAAACATTCATCAACAAAGCTAAACTCTAAAGAGAGAGCCCTCTCTGGTTACAGGTAGGCTAGGACCTGTAGCTAAAAGATTGGTCAGTGGTTACCTCGGCCATATTCCCTTTAGGAAGCAAGGAACAACCTGAGTGTTAACATCAATGGAGACTCCACTGGGGAACTTATTTCAAAATTACCAATTGCAAGGAAATAAGCTTCTTGTTTAAACCTTCCTATAAGATACTAAGGAAACAAAACTTAGAAGCTAGCTCCAAAGAAGAAAACTCGTTACACTAGGTCCAACCCTGATCCAGATCCCCCAGCTATCTTTCAAAACCCCAATTTAATCCCCAAAATATTAAAAAGGCAAGAACAGTTAGGAGAGCTCTCAGACTCAGATTCAGAACCAATTCAGCAAAGCTATATTCCTACTCCTGTCAAAGTATCAGTTCACCCTCACACTATCCCTGCTTATCCTAGTTCTTCATCCACTTCCCAAGGTAGTTTTCCCACTCCCCCATCCCCAACACACCTTACTCCTGTTATCCTGGTTGTTCCAGCTGTTCCACTCCTTCTTGCTACCCCTTTTATCCCTGCAAATATGGCTAGATATGCTCCTTTAGTCCTGCCTGCAAATCCAGGGGCAATTCCCCAAGACTACCAGAGCAAAATCACTTACTTTGATGGTACTGGCACATATACAGCCCAGCAACACACCAAGAGGATGCAGGACTACTTTGAAAACTATGAAATAGATGATGAAGATGTAAGAATGAAAATTTTTGTGCAAAGTTTGACAGGGGATGTTAGGAATTGGTTTAGGTCTCTAGTTGCAAACTCTATAGTCAATCCTGATACCTTATACACAAGTTTTTTAAATAGATGGGAAAATAAAAAAGACCCTCTACACATACTAACAGAGTATGATAACTTGAGGAGGGGACCACAAGAAACAGTTCAAGATTACTGTGTTAGGTTCAACAATGTGTACAACGCCATTCCTCAAAACTTAAGACCTCCACCGGATTTGGCCTTGATCAAATTCCCAGATGGATTTGATTCGGATATGGCATATCAATTAAGAGAAAGAGAACCTCCAAGTCTTGCAGATATGCAAAATATCACTGTAAGTGTGGAGGCAAACCTGATTGGCAAGAGAACCAGAGCAAAAAATGAGAAAAGAACCACATTTAAAGAGGAACCCTCAACCTTTGATAAAAAGCTAGATGCAATCATGAAGGGTATGGAGAGGCTGGCAGATAGAGTTGAGACCATGGAGAGAAAGTCCTCTTGGGAAGGGCAAACAAGCAATACAACTAGGAATCCCAATTTTAGGAAAAACCAAAACCCAAATGCTGGGAGGACTGGTCCTGATCAGAATATCAGACCTCCATTTCAAGAAAACTATGCAGAGGCCTCAACCACTAGTGAACAAATAGAAGACCCCCATATAAATCTAATGGGTTTGGACAGTGAACAACAAGTATTCTTAACACAGGATGACCAACAAGCCCAGGAATACAAGGAGTTCCAAGCAAAATCTGGTGAGTCATTTGATTTTAGAGAAGGGTATGACACAACAGTCTATGAAGTACACAAACAATACAAGTTAAGAAGTAGAACCATAGAGATACCTGACAATATCAAACAAACAAACTCCAAACTGCCCAAGAAATCTAGTGATAAAGCTGTCTTAACAGAACCTTCAGATAAAAAACTCCAAAGAGAGATCACAGTGGAAGATGTATCTGATGTACAACCTCCAGGAAAAACTGCATCTACACCATTTCTTCCAACAGAAATCTTAGGCAGGCCTTTAGAAAACACACCCAATCCAAACATACCCCAAAACAGTATTCCTGACTAGGACAAGGTCACCCAAAATTCAGCAGAAAAGAAAAAACTTGCTGCTCACAACATAAAGGTTCAAATGGAAAAACCTTTCAATCTAGAGACAGAAATTGGGAAACTGAAAATAGCAATTCCTCTTGCTGAACTAGCCAAACATGAGGTTTTCAGACAACAAATTAATAAATCATTACAAGTACCAGAGAATAGGGATGTAGTTAATATTTTGGATGATCAACCAGAGCTGATTTTTGGCTCAAAAGTCAATGGCAAATCAATATATGGGGGAATTCCTCCATTTTATGTAAGCCTAAACATTCATGACAAAGTACTACACAATGCCATGTTTGATTCAGGGGCCTCTCATAACTTAATGCCCAAATCAGTAATGGAAAAACTTGATCTAGACATCACCAGGCCCTATAAAGATTTGTTGTCATTTGATTCCAGCCAGGTGAGATGCCTAGGCCTGATCAAAGACCTTTGTGTATCCCTAGTCCAGTATCCAGCCAAAGCAATTCTAATGGATGTAGTAGTAGCTAACATTCCACCCAAATATGGTATGCTCTTACCAAGATCGTGGGGTGCTAAACTCCAAGGATCTCTACAACTAGACATGTCATATGCCACAATTTCAGTCTTTGGCCAGCCAAAGAGACTGTACCGAGAAACACTGATGAAATATGTGGTCAGCAGTCAGGAGAAGCTCCAAAACTTCCCAATCTACTCCATCCATTCGGACATGGACTCCTTCATACTATACAATGCTGATATGTGTCCCAAAACTGAGCTCAAGCTCCTACAAACCAAGGAAACCAGTCATATCAATGAACAGTCCACTGTTTCAGAACAGAAAATCACTGATGTAATCAAAACAACAGAGTCTGCCAATAGGTCACAAGAATCACCAAAACTAGACTTGTCCAGTGAACAAATTTATAAATCCATTAAAACAAACATTGACCAAGAAACCTTGTGGTATCTAGCATTTGATGGGTTAGTAAATAAACTAGGAGCAGGAGCAGGGGTATGGATGCATAATACTCAAAATGACCATGCTCTGGGTCATGCATATAGGCTTAATTTTAGATGCACAAATAACATGGCTGAATATGAGGCCCTTTTACTAGGTCTCAAGCGCATCAAGAGTCTAGGAGTGACCAAAGTTTCCATATTAGGTGATTCAGACCTAATCATACAGCAGATAAAGGGGACTTTTGTCACAAATGATCCCAGGTTAAGATCTTACAGGTTAGCAGTAATAGACTTGCTCAACAACTTCCTAGAATATAAACTCACCAAAATACCTAGGAACCACAACTTGCATGCTCACAGTCTGGCAACCTTTGCAAGTACCTGTAAACTTCCTTTTGGGCCTAACTACCAATTCATTACTAAGATCAAACATAGGCCCTCTGTCCCAGACAACATAAATAATTGGAAAGTATTTGAGAATGACACTCAGATAAACAATTTTCTAACCATGAAGGAGGAATTCTCAAACTTAAACATTGACACAAGCATGAGGGAGGATCAAAACCAAAAGGATGAACTAAACACCAGTATATCAGCTGAAACAACAGATAGGATATTACATCCTACAACCTTTGACCCTGCCAATTTACAGAAGCTAAAGATAACAGATCTTGATGAAATTAATGAGGAAGAAACAGAAGTGATTCAATTAAAAGACAATTTCTTGCCTACAGGTCTTGCTCCTTTAGAAGACATCTTTGATTCAAATGATCTCTCTAAGAAACCAAAGATGAAACCCATCAATGTAGAAATAGAGGAGTGTAATATTGGGACCATTGAAAATCCCAAAATGATCAAGATTTCTAGAACCTTACCTCCTGATAAGAAACCATAATATATCAAACTGTTCAAAGAGTTTCAAGATGTGTTTGCCTGGAGCTATGAGGACCTTAAGTCCTATGATACTATAGTTATCCAGCACACAATACCCCTGAAAGGAAACCAAAAACCATTTAAACAGAAGCTGAGAAGAGTCAATCCAGTACTTCTTCCCCTAATAGAGAAAGAAGTAAAATGAATGTATGAAGCTGGGATAATTTCTCCCGTAAGGTTTTCTGAATGGATTTCCAACCTTGTACCTACAAGAAAGAAAACTAGGGAGATAAAACTTTGTGTGGATCTGAGGAATTTAAACAAAGTCTCTCTCAAAGACCACTACCCCTTGCCAAAAATGGACCCCATCTTACAAATGGTAGTGGGAGCTTTAAGGATTTCATTACTGGATGGCTTCTTAGGATTCAATCAAATCTTAGTCCACCCAGATGACCAAGATAAAACTGCCTTCACCACACCTTGGGGAACTTTCAAATATGTCAAAATTCCTTTTGGACTCAAGAATGCTGGAGCCACATTTCAAAGGGCAATGGATATAGCCTTGGCCAAAGAAATCTATGATTTCTTAGTCATATACCTTGATGACCTAACAGCCTTCTCTAAGTCAGACTAGGAGCATTTAAAACACCTCAGACAAGTGTTCTTAATTTGCAGAAAGTATGGCATTTCTTTGAACCCAAAGAAATCACTATTTGGCCTGGAAGAAGGCAAACTCCTTAGTCATATAATTTCAAAAGATGGCATAAAAATTGACCCTGATAGGATTCAAGCTATTCTGCAAGTCCCCCATCCAAGAAACATCAAGGAATTACAAGCCTTTTTGGGGAAGATTAATTTCCTAAGAAGATTTATTCCTAACTTAGCTGAGCTGATACGATTGTTGAACAATATGCTCAAGAAAGATGCCAAGGTCAAATGGACAATTGAGGCTAAACAAGCTTTTGAAGAAATCAAGATAGCCCTGAAAAAAACACCTGTGCTTACAAGCCCTAGTTTTGATAGAGACTTTATAATCTTCTCCTTTGCCTCTGAAAACACAATTGCTGATGTCTTACTGCAAAAGGATGACTTGGGATGTGAAAAACCTATTGCCTTTTTTAGTAGAGCCCTCAGGGATGCCCCACTCAAGTACAAAATCATGGAAAAACAAGCATATGCCCTGGTAAAGGCCATAAAGGATTTCAGAGTTTACATCCTATACTCTCATATAATTGCATATGTGCCCAATGCAGTAGTCAAAGATATCTTAACTCAGGAGGGAATGGAAGGCAAGAGGGGCAAATGGATTGCCAATATTCGGAGTATGATATGGAAATTAAACCAACAAAACTTATAAAGGGACAAGGGCTAGCTAAACTAATGACTGAGACTAACTTTCAAGCCCTTGACATCAATGAACTGGATAACAAACAAGAGATGGCGACTCCACAGATCAATCAAGCCTTTCTACAATCACCTTGGTATGCTGACATATGTTTTGTATTATTAAACCTGCAAGCTCCTCCAGGGTTATCCAGAACCAAGAACAAATTTCTAAAATTGAAGGCTGCAAAATTTTGTATCATAGACAATGTTTTATTTTGGAAAAATCATGAAGGTGTCCTGCTCAACTGCCTGACTTCAGATGAAGCTGATAAGGTCCTTAGAGAATTTCATGCAGGAGACTGTGGAGGGCACTTATATTGGAAATCTACAGCTGATAAAATCCTGAGGGCTGGATTTTATTGGCCCTCCCTGTTTACTGATTCAAAAAAGTTTGTCATGTCATGTCATAAATGTCAGATCTTTGAAGGGAAGAAAAAGTTACTTCCCTTGCCCCTCAGGCCCATTTCAACTGAAAAACCATTTCAACAATGGGGCTTAGACTTCATTGGGGAAATTCACCCTTCTCCTCAGGCCAGCATAGATGGATCCTGACAGCTACTGATTACTTCACCAAGTGGATAGAGGCCATACCTTGTAGACAAGCAAATGATTCAATTATCATACAATTCCTAGAAACCAATATCTTGTCTAGATTTGGCTGCCCAGAGAAAATCATAACAGATAATGCAGTTGCCTTTAAATCCAAGAAAATGATCAGCTTTTGTCACAAATATCATATCACCCTAGGTCATTCAACAGCCTATTACCCTCAAGGCAATGGCCTAGCTGAGTCCTCCAATAAAAGCTTAATCAACATCATTAAAAAGGTCTTGGAGGAGAACAAAAAGAATTGGCATAAAAAGCTGGTAAATGTGTTGTGGGCAGATAGGTTGACCACTAAAAGATATATTGGTACTAGCCCATATGAGTTGGTATATGGCCTGGAAGTTGTGTTCCCATCATCCATTGGGATCCCTGTGATTAAATTGCTGCAGGAAATACAGGTTGAATCCAATGATATCTAGAGAAGGATCAATCAAACAATTCACATACAACAAACAAGGGAAGAAGTGTATCATAGAACCCAGGTTCTACAGGAAAAGCTTAAAAAGGTCTTTGAAAAAAGAACAAAGGCTGAGGATTTTTTCATAGGCAACAAAGTATTGAAATGGGATTCTAGGAGGGAAGACAAAGGAAAGCATGGCAAGTTTGACTTTCTGTGGAAAGGGCCATTTGTAATCCAAGCTGTGCAAGGTAACAATGCCTTCTTTCTCAAGAGTCTAGATGAGTCAAACAATGATGAGGGCCTAGTGAATGGGAGAATGCTCAAGCACTACCATGATACATAAGCATAGGATGGCCCCATATTGTACATAAATGTCTATATTTTCAAGTACTTTTTTCCTTTTACAGTAGATATATAGAAGAACAACTACAACAGATTTTGAAGAATGATCAGCAAAACCACATCAAGATGACATAAATACTGGAGAAAGCTCAGATGAACAGAAGTGAGCAGGGTCTTCAAAACAAAAAATCATGATAGGCAGTGATACAGGCTGGCAAGTCATAAAATATTTATTGTTGTTCTAAAGAGGTCATGAAACACTGCATACCATCTCACTGACTGCAGATCAAAGGTGGCAATACTAGAGCAAATTCACTACAGTGAGAGGAAGAAAATAAGGCCATCTGACCTGCTGTTCTTGGCTTTCCACCAGGAAAAGCCAT
>APFE031719306.1:59197-100438 GCA_000404065.3 Pinus taeda | reverse complement strand
AAAAGGCAAGAAAATCAAGTGGTCAAGAGAAAAGTGAAAATGAACCCCAAACTAAAGACCAGGAAAGTGGCCAGTCAAAATGCCACTACTAGCTATTGGGCAGTATCATGCTTTGCAAATACTGATGCTAATCATACTTGATGGATGGCCCAATAATCTAAACTGGACCATGCCATGGTTAAATTGCTTGCTGTAGAATAGAGAATGTTCCCTGACCAAACAACTCAAGCTTGGCAGATGACTAGCTAGGTAGAGAAATAAAGGTGCCCAACTGCTTAATCTGGGGCTTTGGAAGAAATAAGGGTAGGTTTTAGATAGGAGGGTAGTCAAAAGAAAAAGAGGACAATCAGGGTCTGCTAATTCAAGTGCACCCACTTTAAATGAAGAAAAAATGTTAGGATTACTAGGATGGGTAAGTAGTGCAAGGTTGCAAAAATGGAGGGCCATCACCAATTGGCTTACTAAGTGCAAAAAAACTCATTCCACTCAGGGTATTGGCATCAAGAGCAGAGAGAGGAGCACAAGCATTGGAAGCATGTCTAATGTCCCCTATTTTCTCCCAAACTTCATTTTACTAACACCCCTAAGGGCCTTGAGATCTGCTCAAGTGTCCACTCCCATTCCATTTCATGACAAACTTTTGGGTCAAACCATGAAGTGTAATCAAGGAAGAAGCCACATTTCTTGTGTAAAAATCTTTCTTATCATTTCATCTATCTTCAATTCCTAAGTTTTACTCCTTAGAACTTAGCCTTACCCCTTCACTCACCTCACAAAAATCATATTAACCACTAATGTACTATTAGCTCCCTAACTACCCCCTTCCCTAATCCTATATAGATCTATGAAAAAATCCCCAAAAAATATGTATAAATACCCTCCCCCCTAGCACTATAGCTATATGTCCCTTTCTTGGGAAATATTAACCCATCAGGGGTTAGTATTAACCCTCATTCATCCTAAAACTATGGGGTTTGGCAAAAAACTATGGTGAAAAATCAAAAAATCAAAAACCCCGCCCTTGCTAGAACCCTTTACCCCTTTCCGCCCTCTAAATTGTGTTTGCAATGTTTTTTTATTATTATTAAAACATTAATAAACGAAAAAACCCAAAACCTAAGGTTCGTAACTCACCCCGCGCCCGATTTAATTAAAATCTAATTAAATATTGGGCGGGTCCCCTGCTGTTAACACGCCGTCACCTCGCGATTGCCGCCCACCGCAAGATCTGCCGCCCCGCCCATCCAACGGTGGGCGGTCAATTTTATATGCAACCCGCCCGACCTTTTGCGTCCGGGGGATGGGCGTATTGCGCCGTACCCCGGCACGGTCAGGCGCCCGTGCTGTTCGCTACCCCCCCCTTCCAAACCGCTTACCGCCCTAGACCCCTCCGAGGAGACCGCTCACCGCCTTCCCCCAACGCTGATGTCACGCCCCCTGCTGTTAACATGACGTCACCCCTGCTTGCCGCCGCCAAGCCTCCACGTCACCCCCGGCCACCGTGTGAACCTGTCCACCCTGCCACCATGTCACTGCCACCTGGGCACCCACGTCAGCTACCACGTCACCCATCCGTACCCGGGCCCATGATGACGTCAGGATGACGTCATCACAAAAACGTGCCAATATGCCAAAAATGCATAAAAATGCGTCAATTTACCGTTATTTCGCATTGTTTTCTATGACTTCTGGAACTCCTCTGCATGCGAAATTCAACCTACAATGGTCAAAAATCAAAAGCTACCCGCCAAAGTTGCTGCCGCCTCCGTTATCAACCCAAGTACCTGAAATTCCTCCAATTCGACCGGTGCAAACGCCTCCTACGCCATTAAAACCAGGTATTTGCCGCAAGCATCCTCTTTTATCCACTGTTCTCCTTTGCAATCCTACTTTCTGGCATAAAGAACTCAGTCAAAAGACCCACATTGTTAAATTCACCACTGAAAGCCCTGCGTGACGAAAGTCTCGAAGAAACCCGTGACCCTCTGTGAAATTCACCATTTTTCCACAAAGAGCAATTTAAGAAGCCGAGCTACCGACTAGAAGACTGAATTAACAGTTCCCTCACCCCTGCTAAAGGAATTCTCTGCAAGTAACCAGCTAATTAGCTCAAACACACTCTGGTTCTTCAAAACAAAGTGCCCCACAGATTCATTAAGCCTGTGACAGCCTCCTTGCACTGCCAAACTACTCACTGCAAACAGAGATCAGTAAGCCATTTCCTCAGCATTCACATCAAGCTTGGAATACAGTAAGCATCCAGCTACAACAAGACAATGGCCACTCCAACTGCTCTGGATGTAGTGCCTATAAATCCACCTAACAGATAACTAGAAGCTATGCCACTGGTGGACAGTGATGCCCTCATCACAGACTTTGTGGTAGAGAGAAGCCACTTGCAAACATACTGCCATCTAAGAAACAGTCACTTGGACAACAGTGACCTGTATGGCATCTGGGAATCCAATCTACCCACCTACTTCTTGCATTCTGTGAATATTTTCCCTGAAGTCATCCACCTATGTGCAGAAAACTATGACCAAAAACTCAGGGCTGTGAAGTCTCCATCTGGGAGCATCCTCTTTTATATAACTCCAGATTCCATCAACCAGATGCTGAACTACAAGCAGACCTAGCTGCTATACCCCTTCTCCATGAACTACTTGCTAGATGAGGGCTCCAAACTCTCTAGCACAGACATTGCTGCAATAGCCAGGAAATTCATGAAGGCAGACTGCCAACCTTCTGGGCCACCTCCTTTTTCTTATGTAGATTTCAATGAGGTTGGCAAGCTACTGGTAGATATGCTGACCTCTGTGCTGGGGTTCACTACAAATACACATGTTGATCTAACTGTGCTGGTCATGCTCTCTGTATACAGCCTTCTGAAGCCCCCTGCTATGAAGTACAATTATGCCAAATACATTGCCAATAAGATTCATGATCAATTGTCAAGACTGAAGAGGGAGACAATATTCAAGTATTCCTCATACATCTATCATCTATTCTTGTACTATCAAATAGATTTCTTCGAGTGCTCAATCAAGAAGCTAAACTCACAGGGTGAGAGGAGGTCTGTTATCTTCTGGTCTTCAGTCTTCCACCAAGTCCAGAATTCCCCTTACTCATACTGTGAATTCATTGATCAGTTTGTGTATCCAGTCACATGCCTCTTAAAGAGGACCCCTCCTATCAGATTGTCCAAGGATATGCAGAAAATCTTGCTACTATCCAGGAGTTACAAAATTGGTGACTGGTATTTGTACCAAAATCACACTATCATCAGAATTTATGGGTGTGAGCTCTATCCCTACAGGCTCCCAAAATATGTGCTTATGAGGCTATTTTCCCTGGAGTACTACAGACAGCTTATAAACTTTGATCTGACACACTTTCACAGTGCCAAGAAGAAAGCCAACCTAAAGTTCAGGGACCACCTAGGCCCATTTGTCATGAACAAAAAAGATGGTTGGCAAGAAGCTGATCAAATACTAGGGCAACATCTCAAACAAAAACGAAGCTTCTGGTGGGTCCCTTATGACCCTGAAGGTTTCATCAGTGCCAGGAGGGTCAAATATAGGCTGCTAGCCTATAAGCATCGTCCAATCCCACAAATACAACACTTTGCCAATCAAGATGAATGGGTGCCTGAATCAATAGTAGAGGAATTGACTCAGGAAGAAATAATGGAGCAGACTGTAAAGGACTTGGAAAAAACTCTTGACTTAGACTCTTGTCAACAGCTTTTGCTCAAGCAACCAGTCCAAGCGGGTGAAGGCACCTCTACTGCTCCAGCTGCACAGGACACCCAACAAGCTCTAGCAACAACAACTACAGCAAAGGGAAAGGAGAAGATGGATGAACAGCAAGAAATAGAGACATTGTAGCCTGGCACATCAAAGGATCAGCAATCAGAGCAGGCCCCTCCACAGCAAACTGAACAAACTCAAAACCCAGTTTTGCAGACTCCTCTCAATGATGAGAGAGGGAAAAGGAGAGACAGAGAGGAGGTCACACCTCCAACAGGGTCATCACAGCAACAAAAGGCCAAGAGGCCGAGGATAGACCCTGAAACAGAAGAAGGAGACATAAGTGAAGAGATGGCTGAAAGCCACAGCAAAGAAAGGCAAACAAGCCAACAGACTGCTACTATCTCATTTCGGCTAGAACAGGCCCAGCAGCATACCGTAGAGGTGTCCTCCTCAAGACAACAGGGCAAGAAACCAGCTACAGTTAAAGAAGGCTTCAAAGAAATCAAGGCACAAAATGAGTTGATAAGGGTGCAGCTCTATGAGCAATTCCTGAATACAACCCCAGCCAAAAAGCAAAGATTGATGGCTGCCTATGATCTGAAGGAAGAAAAGATGATCTTCACTCATCTGAAGCCTAAAGTCCCACATCCAAAGAGCACATCAGATTACTACAGGACAAACCTGGAGGTCTTTTCTAAAGACATACACCGCATGGATCAGATTGAGCTGCACAAACAGACTGGGGAGATGGTGTATGCAACACTTGCTGACAGGGCAATGCTGGCCCATCAGCTAAAGGAAGCCTTGAAGAATACAAACAGGCAGCTTGATTTTGAAAGGTTGTCCTCCTCTGCAAAAGACAACAGAATAAATACTCTGGAGGACATAATTATTGATTTGGGACATGACCCAAAGGGTGTTAGAGCCCTTATGAAGAAGAAAGAGGATGATATTGTTGCACTGAGAAGACAGGCAAAATTGCCTCCTACCATTCATTCTGATACAACAGAGCTTGCACAAGAAAAGCAGGTGGATAATGCTATGGAGATTCTTTTGGTTATGAACCAAAGGATACTCAAATGCAGGCAGAACTAGAGAAAGCTCTGCAGGACAAGCAAGGGGAATTAGCCTCCCAGCCCCCTCAAACTTCAACAAATCTTGAACCTGCCCCTCCAGCACAAGCAGCAGCAGCCCCTACTGCTATTCCAGCACCTACTACAGCTACATCAACAACAGGAGCAACAGTAGAAGCAATAGCAGCAGCAGAATCCAGCATGGGCATGGAGGAGTTGATGGAGGCTGTTAAAGAGCTGGAACCTCAAGTCACTAAAATAAATATTGCCAAGGAAAAATTGGCCAAGCTGGAGGCCAGTTATGAAAAATCAAAGATGACAGTGGTAGAAAAACAAAGAGAAATAAAGGCCTTAGAGGCCAAAGTGAAAACTGTGGAAAAAGAGTTAATGCTAGGTAAAACACTAGCAGAAATAAAGAAGATCATTTGGGCCAAAATTGGCCAATCTATACAGGACCAATGGAGGTCCATTTAGGCAATTTTTGAGTAGGTTGAGCTAATAGATGTAGCTCATGTAGAAATTCAGAGAGCCAGGACAGCCCTGGGAATAATGCCTGAGCAGGCCACCAAAATGGTTCATTTCCTCAATAACCGCACTAGAGAGGAACTGGCTGCTCTACAAATAAGCAACAGAACAGATACAATCCTCACAGCCAAAAAGGCATTGACCTTGAGGAATTTTACTCAAACATTGGAGAGGAAATGTCAGGAGATGAAGGCAGAGATATCTGAATTTAGAGCAAAAATGGCTATACTACAGGACAAAGGACTGCCAAGCCTGGTGACTGGCACAGGACAGCTACTGTCATATAATCAGTATATGACAAGGATCAACAATTATGTTGAAGACCAGATCACTGCATCCAGCAGCTCCATAGAAGAAGCAGGGCCTCCCTCTGGACAATCTCTCTATGACAAGTTGGAAAATCTTTTCTTTATTGAACATGAAATAAATCATCTGTTTGAAGTCCCTCCAAACTTTTACAGACATACAGAGGCAGATGAAACAGTGGTAAAAATGAGGAGGCATCAGCTACCCCCAACTGATTGGTGGCAAGCAATGCTGGAGATTTTGCCCAGATAATTCCACTTTGCTTTTTGCCTTTTTGATAAAAGTCAAAGTTTACAGGTCAGCAGACAGGTCAGCAGGCAGATCAACATACAAGTACAGCAAGCAGCCGTACAAATGACTCAGCAATGCACCCAGACAGCAGGCTCAATTAACGCAAAGTTAAAGGCACAGCTACAGCCTACTTTCCAGAGCCATAAAGTCAAATCTGTCTGATAGAAAAATATCAGCTATCTCAACATTAAATGCTATATTTATGTTATCATTTACTTTTTGTAAGAGAGTTGGTGGTGCAATTTATTGCACAATAACTCCCTACTGAGATATTTTATGCCCTATTTTGTATATATATCCCCTCAGATAACGCACTGAGGGTCGGTTGTAGTGAAACTCTTTCAGAAGAGCTCTGTTGTATATTTGAGACATTTTGCTAATACAAATTGCTGGTGGAGTTCCTGGTTATTATGCTGTCTGAAGGTGCAAATGAATGGCTTTGTGGTGTTGTGGAATTCCTGTGTCATTTACTGGAACAATAAGTGATTCTGAACTGTTTCATTGTTTTCCTGTGTATGCCAAAATTCATATATGTTAATGATCAAAGAAAGTAGAGAAAAAGAATAGCTTAGGATTTGTTTGAATACACCCTATGCTCAATCTCTACTCCTTAATATGTTTTCTTCTGGATTAGCCATGGATATGAATTCTTAATTGCTCATGTCTAAACTAATTCTATTATAGTGAATATTGTTTAAGAATTCTTAACTGCTCTTAAGCAATACTTTCAATTTTCTTTTGTTAGTGTAGTGAAAGATTCTTAATTTCCTTTCACTCACTAATTCCATAACTTCATCACAAAATTTGATAAATTGTTCCACAGATGCCTATCTTGCTCTGCAGCAACACTTTTCCTTCATAAATATCTTTCAACAGCACAATACCTCAACTCCATTGCCCAATGGACCAAACTATTACATGATCTATATCTTATCTCTGTCTGGATTCACCAACTCACCAAATTCAAACAAAACAGTACACCACAACTAGCCTAAGACATTCATCAACAAAGCTAAACTATAAAGAGAGAGCCCTCTCTGGTTATAGGTAGGCTAGGACCTGTAGCTAAAAGATTGGTTAGTGGTTACCTCGGCCGTATTCCCTTTAGGAAGTAGGGAACAACCTGAGTGTTAACAAATTATACCCTTAACCTCTATCACTATATTTGTTTGAAATCTTGGTTATTGGTTTCTACTCTTTCCATTAAGAAGATGGTTCCATTACTTACTCGAAATTTCACTTTAATCTAAGAAACATATTTTTTGATTAGCAAATTATATAAATAATCAAATGTATACTCCTTACTATCTTATTGTATGGAAACCCCACTAGCATAAAATTTTGTATAGAAAATATCATAGGGTTGCTTCAAAGTTATTAAAATTAATTCCATAAGTTGATTACCATTTTGGAAATCAAAAGAAGCTTGGAGAGGTTTTTGGCTCTGCAACTCTCTGACCTAGGGTTTTGGATCGCAATCTGTGCACTGTTACCCACTCCTGTAGGGGGCAGTGCCCGGTTCACTGATCTAAGATAGCGGGGGCTTGCCCTAGCCCAACAAATGAAGCAAGTGGGTGCCAATAGGGCCCCTTCCTACAAACAAATAATGATGGACAAAGGTAAAAGCCGTTTGGAAGGAGTGAAGATCACGGGTTCAGACACCAGAGGGAAAAATGAGCTCAGCAAGAAGACAAAACTGGATGGCAACATGAAGGAAACCCAGTTTTCAAACTAGACGAAAGGCATAAAAATTCTGGAAGGAAAAGACAAACCAGATCCCACTCAAGGAGCGGGAAAGAATACGAAAGAAATGGAGGCTATTGAAACCTCCCCCATAAAAGGCCTAGATGTAGAAGGACCAGCCACAGAAGACAAACAACAAAGAGACCAGGGACGTTGCAAGCCAAAAACTAAAGAAAGCCTGAGGGTTATCATCACCAACCCCGAACTGCAAGCTTATATGGATCATATGGCTATTCATGAAGTGATCTACAAGTTCATGGGCTTTTGGCCCATAGAGAAAGCCTTATGCCAATGGATCAAGCAAACTTGGAAGCCGAAAGGAGATCTTAAACTCCACCTAGGGGCCAAAGGATTTTTTACGGTAGTCTTTGTAAACCGTGAAGACAGAGACCACATCTTTGATGGAGGTGCTTACTTCTATGCCTCGGCAGGCCTCTACATGAGACCCTGGAAACCAAATCTCACACCAGAATAGGAAACGTTCAAGCATGTTCCCATTTGGATTCGCCAGTTTTCCCTCCCTATCGACAATTGGAGACTGGTGGCTTTGGAACAAATCGGCAATAAACTGGGCACCTTCATCCAAGCATTGGAAGAAACCCTCGAAAAAAGGTACACATCTTGCACTAGAATCTGTGTTGAAATGGACGTTTCAGGTGCTCTCCATGAAGGTCTATGGTTGGAATATAGAGATGAAGTCTTTTTCCAATCCATAGACTACGAACAAATACCATTCAGATGCAGAAAATGCCATGAACATGGCCATCTGATCCAGGAATGTCCCATGCACAATCCCGTAGAGAAGGCTAAGGATCTCCCATGCGAAAATCAGGATGGTTTTGTCCAACCCACAGGCAGACACTGGACCAACAGAAGAAACCAACCGAAGACAGGAAACATCAACAAAAGGACTATGAAGGCCTTTGAGGTGCTTGGAGAGGAAACTGGGCTAGATGAGGATACCCAAACACTGGCATCTGAGCAAGAAGTCCCAGAAACTAAAATCAAAACACCCAGACACCAACTCCAATCTCGATTGTTGATTTTCTCCGAGATCCAGGATTGAGGAAAGACATAGAAGGGGATGAGGAAATGAAATTAAGTGAAGTGGGCACAAAGGATCAGGACCTAAATGATACTATAGAACAAGAAAGAATGGACCATAATACCATAGATGAGCAATGGAAACAAAAAGGAGTGGAGCACATTCCAAAGGAAGAGATTGACAGAGTTAACTTCCCCTTTCTATCAAGGTAGGACGCAACCCCGAGAGGGCAGAAAAGGGGTCTGGGTGCTACAAAGCGACTGGGCATCAAGGAAGAAAAACCTACATCAAACTCATTCTACTGCAAAACACAGAAAGAAATGGGGAAAAAGAACAAACAATGAAGTGCTCCATGAGCTTGGCCAAATGCTCATCAACTCAGGCAAGATGAAAGCCCTTGAGGCTTTCCCTCTCTCCTCATAACTATTGTTTGACTATGAAGATACTCTCATGGAATGCAAGAGGGCTCAACAGCCAAACCAAACAAAGATTATTGAAAATGAAAGTCACATAGGAAAATCCAGACATTGTTTTCCTGCAAGAAACCAAATGCTCTAGGCTAAAGCTAGAAGGGATAGGCAGAAGCTTGAGAAAGAGAATGGAGCACTTGGAGGTAGAAGGTAATGGTCTGGAAGGGGGCTTAGCCATCTTCTGGAACCCCCACTCCCTTCTCCTCCTTAACGCCAAGGCCTCCAGATCTTTCATTTCCCTTGAAATGCAGATCCTGGGGGAAGCTGGCACATATTTATTCACTAATGTTTACAACCCCCAAAGCCTGGAGGATAAGCTACAACTATTGGACAACCTATCCAATATGCAACAAAGACACTCTGATGCTAAGGCCATCTATGGTGACGATTTCAACATGATTACCTCTCTAGGGGAAAAGAAGGGTGGACTTCGAACCCTAAACAGAGATGCTGAAGCCTTCATTTCTTTCATAAGAACAGCTAACCTAGTGGACATACAACCCAAAAATGGCATTTTCACTTGGAATAATAAGAGACGAGGGGACAGGCTCATTGCTTCTAGGCTTGATCGATTTTTGATCTCGGACACCATTCTCCTTGAGGGAGTCACAGTGGAATCTGAAATTATTCCATCTAGAGGATCGGATCATTGGCCCATCTCTTTACAGGCAACCATTCTTGGAACTCCAAAAAATAGACCTTTTTGCTTTGAAAAGTTTTGGCTCAGTCATCTGACTTTCACCACCAACATCCAACTATGGTGGAACGAGCATTTGGACACTAGAGGTACCAAAATGTTTCGGCTCCAAGCTAGATTGAGGCACGTAAAGGCAAAGCTACGAACTTGGAACCAAGAGGTCCTTGGAAATATCTTTGGGGACAAGCAAGCCCTGGAGAATCAGATGACTCTAATACATAGAAACTGGATCAACAGGGACATAATCAGAACTCCATTAACACAGAGCGTAACCTCCTGCAAAAATCGAATGAGAGATGCAATAAGGAAGAGACTTTATGGAGACAAAAGTCCCAGATTCAATGGCTGAACGAAAGGGAGAAAAACACCAAATTTTTCCATCGGTCAGCCATGGATTACAGAGGCACTAATAAAATAACCAAGCTTAAGGATGAACAGGGGACCTCCTTTCAATCTAATCAAGAGATTGCCTCCATCCTCAAGAACCACTTCAGTCTTATTGCTAAAGAACCGAACATCAACAAACAAGAGGCTATCAATGCAACCATTACCTCTATTCCCAAGTTAATCACAGAGGAATAGAACAGGTTCTTAGACCACCCGGTCACCCTTCTGGAGGTAGAAGTGGCAGTCAAAGACATGGCCAATGGTAAGGCCCTGAGACCAGATGGGTTCACCATTGACTTCTTCAAAGATTGCAGTGACATAGTGAAGCAGGACATATTGGTGGTAGTCGAGGACTCTAAAAGATCATCCTCCATACTCAAATCCATAAAATCCACTTTTATTTCCCTCATCCCCAAGGAAGAGGTTACTTGCATGCCTTCTAAATTTCGACCTATAGCTCTCTGCAATGTGCTGTACAAGATCATCTCGAAAGTCATGGCAAACAGGTTAAAGCCGATTCTCCCTTTGATCATCTTAGAAGAGAAGTTGGGTTATGTGGAAGGCAGGCAAATCATGGACAATGTTTTATTGGCACAGGAAATGATCCATACCCTTCAGTCTCAAAAAAAGATTGGAATGATCATTCAACTAGACCTCGCAAAAGTATATGATAAGGTCAGTTGGAATTCTCTTGAAGCTATTTTGAAAGCTTTTGGTTTTGCCCAGCATTGGATTAGATGGATTTTGGCCATGGTCAAATCTCCCGGCTTCTCTATTTTTGTCAGTGGCACCCCTTCGGACCCCTTCTTCCCTTCCAGAGGCATTCGTCAGGGTGATCCTATCTCCCTTTTCCTTTTAGTTATCTTAATGGAAGGACTAAGTCGCATCATTAAATCGGCTAAGGATAGGAATATCATCAAAGGTCTTCAGCCCCTAAATCACTCTCCTGCAACTACCCATCAATAATTCGTGGATGATACCATACTGCATGGCACCCCTACTGTTAAGAAAGCCCAAGGTTTCAAAGCCATTTTGAGCCTGTTCAACCAAGCATCTAGTATGGATCTTAACTTGGATAAATCCTCTGTTTTTTTTCTTCCATACACACTTGGCATTCCAAAAGAACCTCACTAATATCCTTGGTTTCAAAAGACGCAACCTCCCATCTAGATAACTTGGCATTCCTCTCATTGGCAAGCCTTGGCAGAAACTCCACTGGGAGCATTTGCTCTCTAAGCTAGAGGACAAGGGAAATTATTGGACCAACAGAGTTTTGAATTTTGCAGGAAGACTTGTAATGACTAAGGCGGTTCCACAAGCCATTCCTCTCTATATGCTTTCTATTCTCCAAGCTCCGAAAATGGTTATACATAAAATTAGGAATATTCAAAGAGCCTTTCTTTGGTTGTGCAAAGCAGATAAACATAAATGGGCACTTGTGGCCTGGACTAAATCATGCAAACCCAAAAACCTGGGGGGCTTAGGGCTGCAAGACCCGGACACTATCAACAAAGCTTATGGAGCCAAACTTTGGTGGTGTTGGATCAAGGAACCCCATACACCTTGGGAAAAATTGTGGAAGGCCAAATATGTTAAAACTTTTAGAACTGAGGATCTGATCAAAATGAAAGATGCCCCTGAAGGTTCCCCTATTTGGAATTTGGTCAGAGTTAACAGCCACCTCATTCAGGACCACTGCTTCTGGGAAATTCAAAATGAGAACAATTCTTTATTCTCAGAGGATGCATGGCAACAACTACCTAAACTAGAAAACCCCAATTATCTTGCCCTACAAGGATGGTTTCAGGCAACAGGCAAGATAAAAGTCCATCAATATTGGTCTGGTAGCAACGAGAGCCAGCACTGGAGGAAATGGAACTTAGAGCCTCTCCACCCGGAGGACGACAGGATAGACCGCCTCAACACCTTAAACTCTACTCTGAATAAGAGAATGATCCGAACCACTTAGGAGGAGGACGAACTCAGGTGGGGAAAACTCAACGGGGGAACTTTCAACCTCAAGGAGGCCAGAAGGTATCTCGAGCACGAGGACCTCGAAGACAAAATAGCTTGGTACCCAAATGTCTAGGACAATGCACTCTGGCCAAAGATAAAATCTTTTCTTTGGCTTGACATGCATCGCAAAATCCTTACCTGGGAGAATTTAGTGAAAAGAGGTTTTATTGGGTCTTCCAGATGCCCCCTCTGTGAAAAGGATGAGGAAACAATGAATCGTCTCCTTAATGACTGTGACTAAACCAATAGTATCTGGGAATGGATGAAAGGAATATTCAAACAAACAAACAGACATAGAGATTCTATTCAAGACTCCATTGCAAATTGAAGCACAAAGTATTCCAGTTGTAATACGGTTGACACCCTTTGGAGGCTTTGCCTCAGCTTTATAGTCTGGAACACTTGGAAAGAGAGGAACAAATGAATTTTTCAAAAAGAAGCCTAGCAGCTTGAAACCATCAAAACAATCATTATGCACAGTTTAAAAGAGACTGCCCTTACCATTGGCAAAGCGGAGTAGGACAAGCCGCTCACTCCCAATGACTCTCGTATCCTGCTATTTTTTGGCATGAAAATTCTGATGAGTCACAAGGCTCAAGCAAACAACCCTCGACCAGCTCCCGTTCCTTCAGCCTGGATGCCCCCCAGCCCAGGGTTCTGCAAATTAAATTTTAACGGGGCCTCCAGGGGTAACACTGGTCCTACAGGGCTTGGAGGTGTCATTTGTAATGACAAAGGTGAAATCCTCCACATTTTCTTTAGAGCACTTGCGAAGGCCACCAATAATGAAGAAAAATTCGTAGCCCTAGAACAGGGGCTGCAAATCCTCATCTATTTGGGTAAAGGCTCTGTAATAGTAGAAGGAGATTCCCTATTGGCCATCACTGCAGCGAGGAGAATGCAAAACGGGACTCGGCCGGAGAAACTTACAAAGCACTGGAGATTAGCCATGGTTACAATGCTCATTGCGAAACCTCTCTCCTCCCTCAGCAGTATTGTTCCTCAGGCAGTTAGGCGGAAAGCAAATGTCTTAGTGGACTGTCTTGCCAACCACGCGGTCGATCATCTGATGGAGATCATTGACACTTGTTGGCAAGATGTCATAGAAGATGAGCTTAGGAATTAGTGCACTCTTATCTCGAGGCAAGATCTTACAAGAGAATCAAGAGCAGAAGACGGGCTGCAAGATACGGCTCATTAGTCACCTATGCGAATTAACAATATACTTAATGCCAAATAGAGGTACAATGGGCGACAGGCCCATGGAGTACCTGGGAAAGGGTGGAAAATCATCCACAAGGACAAAGTATATCAGACGGGTTGGACAATCAACAAAAAGTATGATCAGCACAATCAGCAAGAAGCAGGTGAGGACACTTGGATTTCGACTAGCAGCCTCAAGCATGGCAAAGTAATGGCTCTGGATCGGCATCATGAGAAGGAGCTGGGAAATCTAAATGGGAGTTATTATGGCAGGAACTGCGGATGTCAGAAGGCGAAGTGGGAAATCTCAATCCAGAACATTCGACCTTCAACTATAACTAAGGTAATCGACCAGGAAATCAAGACATTGCATTCTCCTTGCTCGATTCTTGACAATATTAGTCCTGTTAGGAAGTTCACTATCTCCTCCACCCACACCAACACCTGCAATAACACTATGGCTTCTGAGGGCAGTCGTAATGCAACTGCTAACCAAGACCTGAAAAAAGGCCATGTGGCTTACAAGACCTGGATCTCCACAGAAGAAAAATAGAAAATTGAAGAGCTTGAAGCTACAGTCATTGAGGAAGAAGAACAGATGGACATTTAGGCTTTGGAGAAGGAAATGGACTGGGTATCAGACCCCGGCACAACGACTACCAGAGCCACGCAGTACTTTAGAACTCAAAGTAAAATGTGGTGTATGAATACCATGCTAGCCAAAGCACTTAGCATGTAGGCATAAGAAAGCGCACCAGGCCATTTCACTCGTCTCGACTGAGAATTCAGCAAAGCTAGATGCTATGGAGTTCAACATCAGTGCGTTAACTCATGAAGTCAGAATCCTGTCGCACAAGCTGGGAGTCCTCATCAATCTCCTCAAGCTCCCCATCCGACAGGGAACTAATGTTGTTGTGGGCGTCCCGACGAAGGAAACTGACATTAGCATGGTGAAGCGCCCCACTCCTCAAAGGATTTCGCAGTCCGTTATTGAGACTGCAATGGCCGGCCCAAGTGCAACTAGCAAAGACTATGTGATTTTGAAGCTGTAATGGCTTCTTGTTTTCTTGGTTTTCTCTCATTTTGTCTATCTTTCTCATAGTTTTGAGGTCCTCTAAGCCCTCTTTCATTTATGTCTTCTGTCAAGCAACCCTGGATGGTTGGCTCTTCTCGTTTGTGTCCCTTGTTAAGCAGCCCTACGTGGTTATTCTCGGGGTCTAAAGATGCAGGGTCAAGTACTAACAGTCATTTTGGGCAAACTAGATGGAATTGCTTTCTCTGTCTATGCATACAAACTTTTTGTATCCTATGTAATTTTATGATATAATATACAACTGCTGATTTACACAAAAGAAAATTACCATTTTGGAAAAAATATTTTCTACATTTACTCAACTTCAGAGGTCAAGCTTATTCACACGAATAAATAATCTTGAATCATATTAAGGGACGGAGGTTTAATCTTATATCAATTATATCTTAATTTTTGTAAACTAAATATTATTGCTCTTCTTCTTATCAATATCATTTTTTTTTTTAAATTAACCTTATTGGTCTTGGTATTATCAATATGAGCCTTTAACTTGATCCATCCAAAATTGATTGAGTCCATCAATATCTCTAGTATGAAAGAAAATATCTTTAAAATCCACCATGATTATTTTAACCTTTTCCTCCTTATTCATCATGAACTTGTCATGCTCCTTTGTAATCCTTGAATCTATAGTCTTTATAAACCACATAATTTTTTTACTTTAATAGTGTTTTTATTTATCGGACACACATATTGTTTTCCTAGCCATTTAAAACAAGTATCATTTATTAAAACTCATAATCATTATGCAAAACTTAATTTAAAGTGCATGTCTAAATTTCAAATGAGACATTCCACTAAAAAAAAGGAACACATATACATTAGACAAATCTCCAAGTTGACTTCTTGAGAAGTGGCTTAGATCTAAAACTACCAGCTCTAGTACCATGAACCAGTAAATTGCATAAAATGTTAGTTATCAATTCCATAAGAGAGAGTTCATGTCGATAAGCATTGTTACAAGAATATGAATCACAAGCGAAAAAAGGATATCATTTCAAAGAGAATTCATGTTCATGAGCACTATTACAAGAATATCATAACACATTGAAATGAGAAACATATTTTGATATAAATCAATATAGAAGATCATCTATCTATACTCAAGACATAATTAACTCCATTAGAATGACGAAGACTTAATGAGTTTGATCACCTTAGACATGATCGATATTGACTTAGCGACCATTCAACTTGGTCAAGAACATTTTTAGTATGTCCCGTCATCCAATTGACCACTTAACCGACTTATAAATAGACCTTTCATTGTCTTCAAAATGGAATCAATTGATTCCATAAACATCGGAGTTGGGAAGATCATTTAGTTCTAATAGTTTGGACTATGAGACACACTATTCGTGTGAGTTACTTGGAAAAACGTGCGTAACACCAATTGTCGTATAACAACTTATAATTTAGAATATGTAAGGAATATGATTTTCTCAAGGTTAATGTAGATATTATCAAAATGAAGCACCTCGCTTGTAAACTTGGTGGACCTCGTCTAGGGTTTGAAATTGTAAACACCCGCTTATGATGCCTCTTATTCTATAAAACGAAAAACCGTGTGAATTACTTTAGAATATGAATCTTAGAAAGCAGTGCACTATGACATTATACGAAATATGCCTAATTAAACTCTTTTGCTTTATTGTTCGTTGAAATATATGACACATTTTGTATTATAAATTTCGGCCAAGCTTATTTTGGTTTATGTAAATCTATATTTTTAATGTGAAAGAGAAATGAGATAATATATAACGTGATGCGTATTGAGTATGTTAATATGTTCTTCTAGATCGTATCCTATTTTATAATTTAGAATAGTAAATTAGTTTCAATACTATTTAATGCTTAGTTAGTTAGTGTTATGAATTAGGATTTGATTTTCATCCTTAAAAAACGAATTATTATTAGTGTTTCAAGATGCACTTTACTATATCAAATAGCTACATTATAAAAAAAAATTATAGCATTTTAATTTTATATAATTTTGATAGTTTTTTATAAGTTTAAAAATTGAATAAGAATGTATCATGAAATGAAACTATAAATATAAAACTATAGTATATGATTATTTTTTATTGTTATTATAGAGTTAGTGATTAGCTTTCTATTAAAGTTTATGGAAGTATACATAATTTATCTCCACATTTTAATTTTTTATTACTTAAGAGGAAACACATGCTCTTAATCGTTAAACCCACTCAAATTGTATAAAGTTGATTCATGTTTGAAAACACATACTCTTAATCATTAAACCCACTGAAAATGTATGAAGATTAATCATATTCATTTTTTATTTTTTTTTTTGGTGAATCAAAATGTTTCTATTAGTTGTTCAAAAGAGTACATCAAGATTTTTATATTGGAAAGGTACTCCCGACCTCATTCGTATGGGACTTGTTGGCTAGGAGATTAAAGAAAAAATAAAATGATAATATTAACAAAAAACTATAGGATTGCATGCAAACAACCCATAATGCCCAGAATAGTCCCAATATCAAAAATCCACACATCCAAACATCTTCATTCTCCGAACCTGGAGCATCCCTGTCATTCCCATTCCTCTGGGGATGATGGAAGGCCTCATAGATATGAGCCTCCATTTGTGCCATTCTGCCCTCCAATTTTTCCTGTCAATCTTCAATTCTCTTATGGAGATGACAAAGGGAGGGCATTTTGTGTAGCATGTGCCACTGATTATATTGCAAGTCATTCATGAAAGAAATCAACTCGTTTTGGTCGTCATGGAAAGCCTAAATTAGTTGATACATCTTCATGTTAAGTTGTCTCGACTTAGATTCTAACTAGGCAAAGGGAGGGGGGAGGACCACTTGGCCTAGTAATTGGGCCCACTGTTGATCAAGCACCTCACCTAAGCCCCACTGATTTGCAGGTTACCAAGCTCCTTCACCACATGGACCAACTCCTCTTAACTCGCACCATCGTTAATGCAACATGAGACCACCAGATTCCACTTCACTCCAAGGATTCAGTGGATGCCACAACAATTGTTCCAACCTGAGACATGATAGAAGAGACCATCCCAGGAACCACCAACGACAATTACACCACCCCCAACGCATCGCAAAATTAACTAAAAACACAGGGAGGGTTACAGGGTGAGGGATCCTGACCTTACGAAAATCCACCCCCAACTACAAATAGAACCACCCCACTTAGGCCTTACATGTGGCCATGTCATCGAGTGTCAAATTTAGCCTACACAGTAGAGGAAATAGAAAACACACCCTCTCTATAGAATCAAAGAGCTAGTAGAAAGGATTAAACTTGGCAAGATGACCTTGACATGAAACCATAACCCATAACGAGGTGGGGAAATCCTACAATGCACCAACTTGACTATAGGTGGAAAAAATCCCAATAATGTAAACCAACGACCATGATAAATGATGGGCTGAGAAGGAGAAATTACCAAAAAGGAGTGGAGGAACCACATAGACAGGGATGAACCCACCCTCCAAACGCAACACTCTCTCTGTATGTCAAATTTACTCTAGATTGTCTCAACGAAGCATGGTACAGGATCCCAAGTAAAACTCAACAATTTCACCAGCTTGGATGTATCAATTTGCCTTTTCCACTCAATACCCAAGAAAATCAACACTAGTCCTAGAGCAAGAAAACGTTTGGGCAGAGAGCATCCCTTTACACCTGTAACAATTGTTCCCCCAATGCCCTTCACCTTCATTACCCAATGATTACTAATCATGCTTGCACTCTAAACAAGAGCAGTTATATGATGAAGGACTTCGAGTACCTTCATCAACTTAGAGGCAAAATTGACATCCCTCATACGTTTTCCCATCATAAATTCCTGGTGTTGGCATTTCCACCATGTCCTGGGCTATTAAATTCTCTTTAGTCACCCCCATCAGGGTCATATTCAAATATTGTTTCTTATCTGTTGCTTCTATATATTTGTATTATATTTAAGACTTCAAAGTCGAGTGTGATGGAGTAAAAATGTTGGTCTTTCCAAAATATGGACAAGCATTAAAGACATCCGACAAATCAATGTACTGATATCCACCACTCTTATCATGCTTAATACTTCAATGTTTGGTGTGAAGTAATTCTATTTTTGTGACCGTTTTTCATTTCTATAACATTAGGAGGTGAAAGCTTCCGTATTCTTTGCACTTTGTTATTTCTAATCCAACATTGTTTTGTATATATGAGAAAGGGTATATATATATATATATATATGTATGTATTAAACCATTTATTGTGTGGAGGTAGAAGCGATGACCCACCAAGCAAAGACTAGCAATAATCTATGACCTAGTGAGACATCCAGAGACACTAGGTTCCACAGTAGGGGTTTGTAACATGTCTGGAGACATTAAGTCCTCCTCCACAAGAACAACTACCACTTTAGCCGCATCATAATGGACCAAAATTAATTTATCAATATATACAAACTCTACCCACTTTCAAACTTGTAACCTCTTAAAAAGAAGCACACCCTCTTAACCATTAAATTTACTCAAATTTTAATTAGCAAATTACTTTCATACCATGACTTTTCCCTTTCAAAATTACTTTTCATAAACCATTTATAATTTATAAACCAATTTTATTTATGTTTATACATTTTTCAAAAAAATTGCAAACACACCTTGGAAAAATACTATAATTCTTTTACCATCCCAAAAAAATACAAGTTTCACAATTTGTTAACAATGACCGTTGTAAATCTCAAAGTTGAAGATTTTACATCGAATGACGCGTCGCATTTCATTAAAAATATAAATAAAATTATGTTAGAGAAATAGGTCTTCTCTTTTCTGTTCAATGGCTCGCGGAATTTAGATCTTTTGGGGGTAGGGGGTTTATTAGTTATGGATTCTACGTTAATACTATATTTTTATCGTAAAACTTTTGTTCTGTATTTTATTATTACTAAATTTTCACAAAAATCGTTTTTGCTTGGTATGTCATCACGAATTTACATTAATATAGGTACCATAATAATTATGTAGTTCAGCAAAAAATTGATTATGCACATTCTTTTAAAATGCTTGTTCGTTCATTTTTTAACCGATTAGGTTGGTTTGTTTTTTTTCGGTTGGTTGGGACTTCAAAAGTGGTTTCTATTTTCAATTTCTCATGAAATTTGGTTGGTTTCTCATGAAATTTGGTTGGTTTGTTGGTGTCAGATTGAATATTTTTTGAAATAATTTAATGAGACTTCAAAAACGGCTTTTATTTTCAACTTCTAGTCAAATTTAAACTTAAATCTTAATAAATACTTAACCCACTCAAATCAACTAATCTACATTTCTTACTTCAATTTTTTATTTTTAATATTACAATAAAAACTCAAAGGATATAACATTAAATAATATAGATGTTATCGACTTGATTTTTGGAGCTCTGAAATGCAACTCAAAACGTGCAAAATAAGTCATTATAACGGGGAACGTTTATGGATTTGTTTATGGAGGCGCTTATCGTGCGCAAAATAAGTACCGATAGTGAGGAAGATTTATAGATTTGTCTTTGCGTTTGGACCAGGATGGGAATTTGATATTTTATAGAATTTTTTTTAAATATTAGGATTGTAGTGGACAGGTTTAAAATTTTTAGTTAAATATGATAGGTATAAAAATATTATTGAATTTTCATAATTTTATTTTATATTATAATATATTGGATATGATTAACTGAAAATATATGAATTTTATACCAATTTTATTCAAATAAGTTATTAATTAAGTGAACTTGAGTTGTGATAACAGCTTCATAATGTTGATATTAGTAGATGGTTATCATCACCAGATTTTGGATTTAAAATATAAAATAAATTATAATTATTAAATTTACATAAATATTAAAATAAAAAAACATAATTATAGATTTATATAACAAATAAAATGAAAATATAAAAAACACAAACAAATTTCTTTGTTAATGGTAACATTAACATATCTGGAATCAAACAGTTAAAAAAAAAAACTGACAAGCATATGGATTTGAAATTCCAAACCTGCGTTAGAGCATGGTATTAACACTTTCCTGCTAGTTTCAGAAAGTTCGTCAAAGTCCTTTCAATGGACAGACCAAGTTGAACACTGCGATTATTTGATGAACAAAGTTTACGACATATGTCACACAACTATTCTGACCGTTGAAGAACTTTTTCTGACCGGAGAAAGAGTCTCTATTAGCTACTGTTGAGATTATGCAATCTTCATCAACTTATTGGCGTGGGACCGTGCCAATAAGGATGACGTGGCATTCCCATTGTTTCAGCATCATCAGCATCTTGATTGCCGGTGAAGTGGTTTTCTGCGAGTCATAGTGTACGATAAGTGATGAGACGAAAGGGTTCCAAGCTGTTTGCTGAGTCATGCTGTACTTCAGGAACTTGGAATACCAAACTTTTGACTTTAGCTTTGTGCTAGATATTTTTTCCAACTATAGAATCGTATAAATTGCCACCGATACTAAGTGCACAGTAAAAGATGCGGAGAGATTCTTGTTATGTATTCCTAATGTTAAAATCTGGTTCCATTTCTGTGAAACGTTATTTTGGAGATGTATCTCCTGGTAAAACTTTCAAATGGTTTGTATTAATTTGCCTTTAACATACTTGGAGTCAGAACGGGCAAGCATTCGGACAATCCATTGCATAGTTATTGTTCTTTTTAAAAGAAGTCTTTTCAAAGAAGCCGCATAAGAGCATCATGGTCTTTGAAGGATGGATTACACACTTTACATGACCACTAAACCATAAAGGTTGCAAATAGAATTATGCAATTTTCATATAATCATGATAGTGAAAAAAGTTTCAAAAAACTTAATTTATTTTAATTTTTTCAAAAGAAAGTTTAAGAAAAAAGTTTCAAAAAGCAAAGAAAGAGCAATATCTTAAGTTTTAAATAAGATTATATACTAGTCCAGAGTTTAATACAAGTAAGAAGTTTTAATATATATAAAAAGTTAATATTCAAAGTTTTGATACATCTTCACTGTTTGGCATCAATGGATTCTTATCTCGGACATTGACACTTCAATAGCCAACATGTTGATACTTTAATACACATAATCTGACACTTCAATACAATTCTCCTTTATGTGGCATGTCCTCCACAACTTTCCCCTTGCAACCTAAACCACTTGTCGAAGCAGCTGCAACTTTCCCCTTTCATTCAACGACACAACTTCCATGAAACAGTTAGCTGAGTGATGAATCTGAGGGTGGTCTACCTTTCCCCTTTCATTCAACCACATTGTTGCCTTGAAATAGTTAGCTTAGTGATGAATCAGAGGGTTCCCCTTTCATTCAACCACATTGCCTCCTTGAAACAGTGACTTGAGTGGTGAATCACAGTGTGTGATCAACAAGCATTAATGAAGGGAAAAGTTACGAAATTCCTCCACCCACTGCCATCTCTACTTCTGCAGTACACAAGCAGCTTTTGTTGAGCTCATTTATCACCCAATCTTGGTAGAACTACAGCAGGGTAGTATTGCAATCTTCATCCTCGTTTCTTTAAACTTGAAGTTGTTAATACGTATATAATATTTCACTCAAACTAAATGACAAACCACCCTTTACAAAGAATTGGGGGTGTGATGCATTTTGGGTGGTCATTGACTCGATCTATTGGAGGATTTGCTTCATCTATAGATAAAGTGACTCGACCTTATAAATTCTTTCCCAAACCAATTTATCTTACCCGAAGTTGTTGTTTCGCGAGGTTGTATCGTGACGTTGCCTTATCATAAAGATTTCTTATCAAGCAACTTTATTATATACTCAGCATATTATCAAGTTGTATTTTTAGAAGCATAGCTTTGTGTGGCCTATCGTGGTCAAATACATACCTGTGAAAATTTCCATATACTCTCATCTCTGTTCTAGATAGAATACACACAGTGGCTATAGGTCTTCTCATTTTTTTCTACAACACTACTTTCATTGGCTATAGAACTACTCGTGTCCACTACAAGCCTATAATATGCTTCTACTTTCGCTATACAAATGATCTCACGTTGACATAATTGTATGCGTGTATCTGCAATGAACAGTTGTACATCTATATAATAGATATGCTCGTGCATTGATGTGTTTTACATTACGATGTGGTTGGAATTCATACACAATATATTTCATCATTCCTCTGCAATTCGAGCATGTGGCATCATCTATATATGAAAGAGCGTATAACATCATTTATATATATAACAAAATGTATGTCATGAGATGTATGGCATAATTACACAATTATATGCAATAATATGTATGGCATCAACATAGCTATATGGTATTATCCTTTGCGAAATGAATGGAATGATCCCCTGCGATGTGGATGGTTTCAAATTGAAGTTTATATATACTATGATCCTATACAATGTGTATGGCTTCAACACACAGTTTATAGGCTATGCTCCTCTGCAATATGGCATTAATACAAAATTTATATGTTATCATTATTTCCACTTCTGTTGACTTCTATGCACATTATATATGGCATTGATTCATAATCCTCTGCAATTAAATATAGTTTCTCTACATTCATTTATGAAAAATATTGGCATAGCAATATTCGTATGGTTGGAATCATTGTTCCTATGCGGATACCATATAAAGAGTTGTATGGATTTGGGTCCCAATCTCTACTCAGATCTAGAAGATAGGGTGCTACTATGGGCTCTAGGAATAGAAGGGACCGGGAACAAGGTAAACTCCTCTGGAATAACCTGCATTTAGATTGTCATCATGAACATAACATATTTTTCAATTATACTCTTAGAATCTAGCCCATGGTCTTGAAAATGAGAAATAATGAACCAAGAAGTATACTAGTAATTTTCCCAAATGAAACCCTACCTTATCATGGTAAAATCCCTAGCACGAATCTTGCCAAAGCTTCTAGTAATTTGGCCATCTTTCACTGACCAATTTTTTCCAAACGAAAAAAAATGAAAGCACCCAATCCTTTTAGAAAAAATTGAGAACCAAAATAGATATGCCAACATAGTTTTGTTGATGTCGTGATAGAGAAATCTTCCATGCCAACATAGTTTTGTGTTGACATAGATTGTCATTGATGTCAATATGGCAATATTCGAGGAGCCAGAGGAGGCAAAACAGAGAATATCGGAGGCCGAAAATATAAAGCTATTAGTGGAGCAAACAGAGCTATCGGAGAAGCAAAACAAAGAGGAGAAAACAGAGCTATTGGAGGAGAGAATAGAGCCATCAGAAGAGCAATACAGAGCCATCAGAGGCATATCAGGAGTATCGAGAGCAGTGGAACCCAAAGAAGGACTATCAGAAGAGTTATAGGAGGCGGAAGAGTTAAAGGAGGTGGAAAACATGCATATATGATATATACACTATCGAAGGCACAAACATATACATATATGCAATATAAACTATCGGAGGCACTACTACCCAAAACCCCCGACATCGATATATATGTGCGAACCCGATGAAACATATATGTTCGGGTGTATAAATAGGTGAAGTCCGCCAAGGGTGTCGAAGCATGGTTTTAAGTGTATTTCATATATGCGAGCCTTAAGCCTCACCACTTTAAAACATGCAAATTGCGATATATATATATATATATATATATATATATATAATATTATATATTATATATATATATATATATATGTCATACAACTGCGACATGTTGGGAACCCGCTGCAACATTATGCAATGGTTTAATGTTATATCGCATCCGCCCATCACAATAATATAAAGGGGTGTCACCCCTGAAAGCATTGATTACAATATATGTTGCAGACCCAATGCAACATTACAATTTGGCTTATTATCATATCACATCTACAGAAGAATTGGCCATCGGCCATCGACGATGTCATGGGCTCGACGTATAAAGGACCTCCAGAAGCTGCGATTGCCAATTGCGATAACGTTATGAAGGAATGAACTCGATGCAATTACAGATGCAGGTATAATGTTTTTGAAGTCTGCCCTTTAGAGTTTTGGTCAGGTTTTCTCGTATATTCCTGTGTATTTCAAAAATGTATTGTCTGAGGTTTTTGAAGGCCAAAATGCATAAATAAGGGTTCCGATAGTTCAATATGCCTAAACGATGCTGATTGCAATTGCGATGGTGACATGGCATTTGGGGCCTCCTTGTTGGTACTATCTCTCCAATGAAATCTCTCCGTAAACAATAAAGTCCTGTGTATGTTATTATTATTGTAAAAGGAGTGTTGCTATAGTTTTAATACACAACATGTTTTGCTTTGTGTATTTCGTTCCTCTCTTATGAATTTACGTGTCCCTAGAATGTTGGTGAACTCGAAGAGACAGAGGAAGCCAAAGAGGCATGAAGAGCCGGGAAACCAAAGAACAAGCCAGCGCAGAGGAAGCCAAAGAAACTCAGGAAGTTGAAGAGGCAAGCAAGTGAAGAGGAAGCTAAAGTGAGCATTGAGGAAGCCGAAGAGCCAGTGCAAAGCGTAAACAAGTAGTCAGAGGAATCAAGAATACATAAAATAGAAAAAAGAAGGAAAGGATGGTGTGTGTGTGGATAATCAGAGCGAGAGGAAGAAGAAGTTTAGGCAGAGGCAAGAGAGGTAGGAGAAGTAGGAGAACAAGAGCGAAGTAGAACCTCAGTAGGCTTGGAAGCAGAGAACTACAACAAAACAATTTATACTAGGTTAGGGTTGGAGCCCACGGGGTTGGAGCCTTAGAACTGAAAGGATTGGGATCCTTGGGAGTTGGTGCTCCTAAGTGCAGAACTATTGCCTTGGCAAAATAGAGTTGGTTCTTTTGAGGTTGCAACCTAACAAAAGTCCAAGTTGGTGCTTGGCAACTGATTGCAACCATTTATATATTGTATCTATTTCATTACACTTTTTGTGTTAATAAAAGCATTTATTCCAGCTATCTATTTATGTGTTCCATATATTTTTGTTTTGGTGAAAAAAAAAGAAAAATTAAAAGGAAATACTGATTCACCCCCCCCCTTCAGTATTTCCAACAGTTGGTATCAGAGCAGACTTCTTCATATTAGCCTAATAGCTTGAAGAAGGATTTGTAGTCATGATGAGAAATCACGAAGCATCGAGAATACCTCCTCTATTCGATGACACCAATTTTGGTTTCTAGAAAAAGAGAATGACCTACTACTTAATATCACTTGGACTTGAAGTCTGGCATTCAGTTCTAAATGTGTACCCTTTTCCTTCCACTCTTCCAACAGATCAAGATGAGAAGAAAGCCTACATTGCAAATGCAAAAGCCCTGAACTCCATCACTACTGGAATCACTGGTTCCGAGTTTACAAAAGTCATGAATTGTAACTCTGCCAAAGAAATGTGGGATAAGCTAATTGGCTTATACGATGGGGACTCAAAAGTCAAGAAGGCAAAGCTTCAAACTCATAGAAGGCAATTTGAAAGTCTAAAGATGAAAGAGGAAGAAGATATTGCAGCATATTTTCTCTGAGTAGCTGAAGTGGTCAACTCTCTTAAAGGATTGGATGAAAACATTGAAGAAAGTAGCATTGTTCAAAGGTCTTAAGATCTGTTACAGACAGATTTGACTCCAAAATAAGTGCCATAGAAGAAATAAAAGATCTAGATACTCTCAAGATGGATGAAATCCATAGAATCCTCACTACCGATGAGATGAGAAAAGGTGGCCCAAGCTCCAAAGATGCAACATTCAAGGCTTCAAATTCAAAGAAGGGGAACGAAAGGAATGATCGTAGTGATGAATCCGATGTGGAATTCGAATTGGCTCAATTTGTACGAAAGCTGAAGAAAGAATCTAAGTTAAAAGGTAAGTACCCCCTTTATCTGTTTCAAATGTGGAAAAATAGGTCATTATGCTGCAAAATGCCCTCATAAACATGATAGTGATAATGAAGGAAATTCTAAAAGAATGGTGTACAAAAAGAAAGGGATCAATAAGAAGAACTTCTTCTCTAAGCAAGATGAGTCTGATGAGGATGAATTTGTAGCCATCAAAATGAAATCAGATGAGGAAAGTGACCATGCTGAAAGCCAAGAGACATTATTCACGGCATTCACAAATGATGATGACTCGGCACTAGAAGGAAATGTAGATGAACTATTAATAAGTGTCATTGAAGAAAATGAGAAATTACGGAATAAAATCATTTCTCTCAAGGTAGAAAATGAGGAAACAAGAAGAAGAGAATATCTCTTGTAAACAAATCTTAAAGAAAAAGAAGAGACTTGCAAAGAACGTGAAGCCGAAATAATATCTTTGAGGAAGGAATTGGAAGAAGTTAAAAAGGGTTGGAAAAGCTCTCAAATACTTGAGACTATCCTAAAAAGTCAAAAACCTCAACATGACAAGTCTGGAATAGGTTTTAAGGGAGAATCATCAAGCACTAAGAATAGTGCAAAAAGCTATGCCGATTCACTTTCCAGCAACCCAAAAGAAGAAAAAGTATGTCATCGAAGGCGCAGCCTAGATCCAAAGAATGAAGAGACAATAACTCCAAAGAAAAATATGGATTCAAATCATGGATATTACAGTAGATACAAACAAATATTCCATCAAAGGCCCATCTCAAATCCAAATAAGGAAGCGGGAGTAATTTCAAGGAAGGAAGTTGACTCAAATCGTGGCTACCACAACAAGTACAAAACTATCTTTCTTGGACATTGTTTTCATTGTAAAAACTTTGGTCATCAAGCCAGACATTGCATGGCTCGCAAGAGTGAAACACCAAAGCTAAAGGATCAAATAATCAAACCATATGACCCCAAAAGGTAGGGACAAATCAAAACCTTCAATTCATTTGATCCGCTGACCAAATTTGATCTGATTTGCTCATTATGCTACAATAATGGACACTATGAACATAATTGCCCACTCAAAAGAGGAAAAGCAAGTAGTGAGAATCCCAAAATGGATAAATGTGGCCGAGCCCTATATGCCCAAAATAATGAAAATCATTGGTTTTTGGATATTTGGTGCTTCAAACACGTGACAGGTGACAAAAGGAAGTTTGTCTCATTAAGAAAAAGGAAGGAAATGTATCCTTTGGAAGTGGATCTACCAAAATTGCTGGAAAGGGAACTGTTACTCTTATCAATGGAAAAGGAAAAGCCCAAAATGCTCTGCTAGTAAACGGGCTCAAACACAACCTCTTGAGTGTTAGCCAGATCTGTGATCAAGGACATAATGTTGTCTTTAGCACCAAAGACTATGAAATAAGGAACTCTTCCTTAGGGGAACTTGTGGCAAGAGGGGTTAGAACAACAGACAACATTTACATTCTGAATAAGATTCAAGAAGATAAATGCTGCTTAAGTCAAATAGATGAAAGTTGGTTGTGGCACAAGCGAATTGGACATACAAGCTTCGAGAATTTCATCAATATCAGTAAGATTAAAGTTGTACGAGACATCCCAAAGCTATTCAAACCAAATCAAGGAGTATGTGGTCCATGTCATCATGGAAACCAAATCAGAACCAGCCACAAGACCAAGGAGTTCTCTACATCAAAGCATTTGGAGATTATCCATGCTGATTTATGTGGACCAACTAGAAATTAGGCACTCCAAGGAGAAAGGTACTTTGTTTTATTTGTTGATGACTATACTAGAATGATGTGGATATATTTTACAAAATATAAATTTGAAGCATTTGAGTGTTTTAAGAATCTTAGAGCTCTTGTAGAAAATGAAAAGGACACAAAAGTTAAAGTGCCTCAGAACAGATAGAGGGGGAGAATTCACATCAAAAGAATTTAATGAATTCTGTAAAATACATAGAATTAAAAGAGAATTCTTTGTTGCTAGAACACCCCAACAGAATGAGGTAGTTGAAAGAAGAAACCGAACAATTCAAGAAATGGCAAGAACAATGCTATTAGCAGTAGGCAAAATTCTGGAGAGAGGCAGTCAGGACAATTGTCTATACATTGAATTGAACTCAATTAAGACCAAATAGTCAAGAAACTCGTTATGTACTATGGAAAGGAAGACCTCCTGCAATAAAGTACTTCAAGATCTTTGGAAGCAAGTGCTACATAAAAATCAATGATGGCTCACCAGGAAAGCTTGATTCTCAGGTTGATGAAGGGATGTTCCTTGGATACTCTACGCTATGCAAAGCCTACAAGTGCTACAATAATCAACTAAGGAAAATAGTGGAAAGCATTGATGTAAAGATTGAAGAAGACCTTGCAGAATAAGAAATTGAAGAACACAAAGTTGATCCTTTCATTGAAGAAGAAGAACAATAAAACGAAGAAATAGATAAGGAAGAAGAAGAAGAGGAAAAAGATCCACCTCATACCCCTTCAAAGATGAAGTTTCTCTAGAAATATCATCCAGAAGAGCTACTTATTGGCAATAGAGATGAAGGGATGCAAACGCGAAGAAGGGTGATAAATACACCAAAGAAAAATGATATTGCTCTTCTATCCATGAAAAAACCAAAAACATATACTCAAGCAAGTAAGGATCCTCATTGGGTAAAAGCCATGGAAGAAGAAATGTCACAAATTGAGAAGAATGAGACATGGGAGTTGGTACCTTGTCAAAGGACAAAAACATTATAGGAACCAAGTGGCTATTCAAAAACAAAATGAATGAAGATGGGAAAACCATTAGAAACAAGGCAACGCTTGTTTGCAAAGGTTATTCACAAATTGAAGCAATTGACTTTGAAGAAACATTTGCACCAGTAGCTCGTATGGAAGCTATCAGGATGTTCTTGGTATTTACTTGCTCAAAATCTATCAAATGGACGTAAAATCAATGTTTTTGAATGGGGAACTCAAGGAAGAAGTCTACATGGACAACCAGAAGGATTTGATCTAACAGAAGGAAAAGACTTAGTTTGTAAGTTGAAAAAGGCATTATATGGATTGAAACAAGCTCCTAGAGCTTGGTATGCAAGATTGGGTCACTATCTACAACAACAAGGCTTCAAGAAGGGAGTGGAAGGAAGTAGTCTCTACATAAAGACGGATGAATGTACGTTACTAGTCACACTTGTTTATGTTGATGATCTGATTTTTGCTACCAATAATGATGAAATGAGCCATGAATTTTCTCAAAACATGTCAAAATAGTTCGAGATGTTGATGATAGGAGAGTTATCTCACTTCCCTGGACTACAAGTATCTCAAACTAGAGTAGGATTTTTTATATCTCAAGCCAAATATCTTAAATACATGCTTAAAAGATATGGAATGGAAGATTGTGCACCCATGAGCACATGTATGACCAAAAATTGAAAATTGAGCAAAAATGATGACTCCCCTCCAATAGATGCAACACATTACAGGTCAATAATTGGAGCCTTTTTGTACTTAATTGTTACGAGTCCCGACATAATGCAGGTAGTATGAATGGTGGGAAGATTTCAATCTGCTCCTAAACAATCCCATTTGTTAGCTGTAAAAAGAATTCTCAGATATCTGAAAGGAACTCCTCATTTCGGTCTTTGGTAGCCTAATAGCTCAACATTGACTATTACTACATACATCGATGCTGATTGGGCCGGAAGTGTAGATGATCGAAAAATTACTAGTGGAAATGCATTCTTCCTCGGAGACTGTTTAGTATCCTGGCTCAACAAAAAATAGACATCCATATCATTATCCACAGCCGAAGCTGAGTATATCGCTGCAACAAACTGTTGTACTCAAATAATATGGATGAAGGAAGCTCTAAAATATGTCAACATAGGTATAGATCAACCAATTACCATCTATTGTGATAACACAAGTGCTATTAGTCTCAGCAAAAATCCAGTGATGCATTGAAAGACCAAACATATACCAATCAAGTATCATTTCCTTCATGAACAAGTAGCTGAACAAAACATCATCTTGGAATATATCAATACTAAGGAGCAGATAGTTGATATTTTCACAAAACCTCTTCCTCGAGAAGCATTTGAACATATTTGTCAAAAGATGGGGGTTATCTCTTTAGCATCACTCAAGTTCATTCATAAATATGTTGCGGGACAGGGGGAGCAGTTCTATAGGGGGAGCAACTCGACAAGGGGAGTCCGTATGCATTCCTTTGCCATTGATGTCAAAGGGGGAGAGAAGAAGAATATTGCCATCAATAACAAAGGGGGAGATTATTGACATAGAATGTCATTGATGTCAATATGTAAATATTCAAGGAGCTAGAGGACGCAAAACAGAGCATATCGGAGGCAGCAAATACAGAGCTATCAGAGGAGAAAACAGAACTATCAGAGAAGCAAAACATAGAAGAGAAAAAAGAGCTATCGAAGGAGAAAACATAGCCATTGGAGGAGAAAAACAGAGCTATCGGAGGCATATCAGGAGTATCAGGAGCAATGTAACCCAAAAGAAGGACTATCGGAAGAGTTATAGGAGGCGGAAGAGTTAAAGGAGGCAGAAAACATGTATATATGCTATATACACTATTGGCGGCAAAAACATATACATATATGCAATATACACTATCAGACGCACTACTACCTGAAACCCCCGACAACGATATATATGTGCAGACCCGACGAAACCTATATGTTCGGGTGTATAAATAGGGGAAGTTCGCGAAGGGTGTCGAAGCGTGGTTTTAAGTGTATTTCATATATTGGGCCTTAAGCCTCGCCAGTTTAAACATGCGAATTTGTTATATATATAATATATATTATATATATCAATACAATTGTGACATGTTGCAGACCCACTGCAACAGTATTCAATGGTTTAATGTTATATCACATTCGCCCATTGCAATAATACTAAGGGGTGTCACCCCTGAAAGCACCGATTGCGATATATGTTGCAAACCCAATGCAACATTATAATTTGGCTTATTATCATATCACATTCGTAGAAGAATCGACTGTTGGTGATGTCATGGACTCGACATATAAAGGACCTCCAGAAGTTGCGATTGCTGATTGCGATAACGTTATGGAGGAACGGACTCCATGCAGTTATAGATGTGAGCATAATGTTTTTGAAGTCTTCCCTTTAGAGTTTTGGTCAAGTTTTGTCATATATTCCTGTGTATTTCAAAATTGTATTGCCCGGGGATTTTGAAGGCGAAAATGCATAAATAATGGTTCTGATAGTTTAGTAGGCATGAACATGTGAATTGTGATTGCGATGGTGACATGGCACGTGGGGCCTCCTTTTTGGTACTATCTCTGTAATGAAATCTCTCTGTAAACAATAAAGTCTTGTGTATGCTATTATTATTGTAAAAGGAGCGTTGTTACTGTTATAATATGCAACATGTTTTTCTCTGTGTATTTCGGTCCTCTCTTATGAATTTACGTGTCCATGGAGTGTTGGTGAACTCGAAGAGACAGAGGAATCCAAAGTGACATGAAGAGCTGAGAAACCAAGGAACAAGCTAGCGCAGAGGAAGCTAAACCGACTCAGGAAGCCGAAGAGGCAAGCAAGCACAGAGGAAGCGGAAGCGAGCATTGAGGAAGCCGAAGAGCAAGTGGAAAGAGTAAACGAATAGTCAGAGGAATCAAGAATACATAAAATAGGAAAAACAAGGAAAGAACGGTGTGTGTGTGTGTATAATCAGAGCGAGAGGAAGCAGAAGTTCAGGCAGAGACAGGAGAGGCAGGAGAAGCAGGAGAACAGGAGTGAAGCAGAAGTTCAGTAGGCTTGGAAGCAGAGAACTACAACAAAACAGTTTATACCAGGTTAGGGTTGGATCCCATGGGGTTGGAGCCTCAAAACTGAAAGGATAGGAATCCTTGGGAGTTGGTGCTCCTAAGTGAAAAACTATTGCCTTGGCAAAATAGACTTGGTGCTCTGGAGGTTGGAGCCTCACAAAAGTCCAAGTTGGTGTTTGGAAACTGATTGCAACCATTTATATATTGTACCTATTTCATTGCACTATTTGTGTTAATAAAAGCATTTATTCTAGCTGTCTATTTCTGTGTTCCATATATAAATGTTTTTGTGAAAAAAAAATGGAACAATTAAAAGGAAATACTGAGTCACCCCCCCATGAGTATTTCCAACATTTTGTTGATTTCATACATTATGAATAGAAGCTAGATATGTCACGCCTGTTTTGTAGTGGAATACAAATTCAAGCAATTATTATCCTACCAGATTGGATGACTGTGACTGACAACAAGGAGTTTCAGTTTAGGTAGGAAAGTTCAATTCAAGTAGTTCAGGAAATATTTTTAGGCTGTATGGAAGCTAGCACCCAACTGTTAGTAGTAATGTACATCTTGGTGGTTTCCTCCTAGTAGACCCTAACCACATAATTAGCCACTTATAATAAGTGGAAGTGCATGAATTAGGTGGTGAGCCGTTGAAATTTAAATTCAAGGATAGAGTGAAACTTGGCATACCCCAAATGCTTAAATTGACCTTTCATTTTTACCTTCTACCAAAGAGAGATAGTGGGCTATACAAGAAAGGAACCACCTATTGTTCTATTATTAGAATTACCCTCTTTTAGGAACTCTTACTAGAAGATCATGCAGGAGGGGCTCTACATCCACTTAAAAGGGCAAATTCATCACCTATCATTGATCCCTTACAACTATTCTCTGTAGCAGTATCTAATTTGTTGGATTCAACATTATATGTGCTAGTTACTCAAAACTCTATGCAAAAATTGTGGATTCGCTATTACTTTATGCCAAAACTAGAAAATTCCATAAAAAATTGAAAGGAGGTCACAAAAATAGAGTAACATAAAATCACCCTAATCTCCCAGTTAGGGTGTAATATTAAATCTCCTTGATCCAAAGTAGGCATGATCACTCAAATAGAATTCACATAATAAATATTGTTTTGAAAAATTGGCCTTTTGGAAAGTCTCCAAAAACATTTGAACACTCCTTACCACATTTGATTGTTGCTATTTTATTGTTTTCAAATGGAAAAGGAAAAGCTTTTCTTATAAATACAAAGGGTAAGAAGGAGAAAGGGTTCTGCAACTCAACACATTTTTTGCTAGATCGTACATCTACTCCTACTCTTCCTATAAAAACTTTACCTTTCTCAATATTTCTTCTACCTGTAGTACTGGTTTCTTTCTTTTTTCCTCGATCTTTTCCCAATCTCGAATCAAAAAAAAAATCAACACAAACTATTCTAATATTTCTAGCAATATCATTATGTTTTGTTAAAAGGATGACCTCACCTTCCAATAAGATTTCTAACCTTTTACTTCTGTCTAATTTCTCAGGAAGAAACATTCATTTCAACGGTCCTCCAAGTCTTGATTGTGTTGCATCTGTTGTTGTTATAGTAGAAAGTTCAACATTTTTATGTTATCCTTATTCTCCTATTGCACTCTCTTGAATACTGGTTGTTATGTACCAACAACATTATCGATAGGTTCCTATATATTAACAATATGATTTTTCTCAATCTTCTTTTCTTCAACTACTGGTTCTCATGTAACAGCAACGTTGCTAGTGGGTTCTTATGGATCAATAGTTCAATTTTCCATAATTCACTCTACTTCAACTCCCCGTTGTTATGTAGCAGGAGCATCGTGAGCAAGTACTCTTAGATTAGCAGTATGATTTTCCCTAGTCCACTCTACTTTAGTTATTGGTTCATATGTAGCAGCAACATCATCAGCAGGTTCTTGTGGATCACTAGTCTGGAACGCCACACCCTACTCTTCTACCTATATTCCAACATAGATGGTTATCAGGCCTTCACAACCTACTTCCTTAAGAATTTGTTTACAGCCCATGCATAACCTCTTAGTTGTGTTAATAGGTGACACCATTCCTAGCACCCCTGCTAGGGTTTCTAACCCTCTTTGTTTCTTGAATTAAATTTTCTCTTTAATTATAGCGGGTTGTCTCTTCAAATTTTTATTTTCCTTTCAAAAAATCATTAATTTGTTGGGTTAGGGGGTCAATTTTAATCTTACCTAGAGAAGGAATGTCTTCCTACTCCTACTTCAATTCATCCTTCTTCTCCTCACTTGGTTGTTCCTTTGGTTCCTTAGATTCCGCTATGGAAGTAAGAACTCCAAGAATTGAGGTAGATGATGGTGTAACAATCACTCTTACTCTTTTCGTAGGGTTTTTACCCCCTAGCATCTTTTTAGCGACCTTTTTCTTATTCTTGTTTTTAGAGATGTTTCTTCCTCAACTAGGTACCCATACGCAACACTTTTAGACTGCCAACTAGATATATCCAATGTTTCTTCAACAGAAACCCTTTTTCTCTTAGTAGGTGTATCAACATAAGATTTTGTAGAACTCCTACTTTAGATATTTTAATGGGAATTCCTAGGATATGTAGCTTCCTTTTCTCTCAGCGTTGTTTCTACACTTTTCTCACGCTCCTTGGTTTCACTCCTTTCATCCTCGATGGCTAGTACTTGCAATTCTACTAGCAGTCTGGTCCATACACTCCTTGTTTGTTGCAACAAGTCAATCAATTTTAATTTAATCAACCTATGATTAGTTACACATATTTCCAAGTGTTTTTCCATGCATACATCATTTTTCACATGTTGTAATGATTTTAAGAAGTAATAAGGAATATTGACTATCTTCCCATTATGCAGGTGTGCTAACAATAGAAAATGATATTGGAACAAAATCCCAAAACACCATTCGCAAGTTATAAACTTCTGAATGAAATAATCCACATCATCCCAAGGATGATGAATGGAGGAGTTGTCAACCCCTCTTCTCTTATACCTTACCTCCTCGCCTTGTTGTAAAAATGTGGCTTTGGTTATCGAGACTGTAATTTTTGGGTAGAACCAACGCATTCCTATTTGTGGTAGACCCATTACATTAGCAACAACTTCCTTTGTGACAACGAACCTTATTCCTTTGAGCATTAAACCATGTTTGTCTTGCTCATTTAATCCTTGCAACTTCTCAAAGCATGCCAACCACCACACATTTTGAAATAATTACAAGGCCTTTGGATGGCGTAACAAAGTATCAAAAGATTCATTTTTGTGGCAGATTATTTCTCCTCCCATATATTTTTCTAAGACTGTTACAAGGATGGCACTTGTTCTTGCAAATGTTTGTTAGAGAGGAGAATGAGAATCTGCTAGAATTGAAATTTTACCCTTTCGACAGTTTTATGCCATAATTGACAAGTAATAGGAATGATTTGCGGGTGGGTACATTGGGTTTACAAGAGTAACAATGGCTATTTTTTATCAATGCAAAATCTAGTAAATAATTGCTAATTTGGGATGGTGGCAATGATGCATTGTACAATAGATATGATCCACCTCCCCCTCAACTTGATGATAATACCTATCCTTGACGAGTGTGGCATAGGGTCATATCAACCTTGAATATAGTAATGAAAGTAACTGATAAAAAGCATACTTGTCGTTGAATTACCATTATGATGATGTAGAACTAATACAAGCGAAGCTTACTTGATAGAGACTTTGCAACAATTGATTCGTGGTAGTTTTCTATTGGTGAAGCCCTCCATTTCAATGATGCGGTGATAAAAAAATTATGTCCCTGAAAAATCAGGGGTATCAGCACAAGATTGTAGCTAGCAACCATGAAAATGCAAGAGAACATGGTGTGTCAGCGTATGGTGGTGGACAAATGAAAGTATCTATGATTTGTATTAGTGGAGCTATATAGAAATTTAGAAGTGGCTTGCAGATCGACAAATCTGTATAAACAAGAATTATGTAGAACTGTATCAACAAAATCTATTTGAATCCTTAATGTATTTCAATAGACGCAATCCTATGATAAATGTAACAACTTGTAATGGTTGATAAGACTAAGCTTGTAACAATGAGAAGATTAAACAATAAACCAATTACAGGAAGAAAAGGAAAAGATATCAAAACATTGTTACAAAGAAAGAAAACTGAAGATATGTTGGCCACAAACGAGATGATTTATAGCCACCACATTCCTCTAATAGCACCCTAAAGGGGTTTTCACCACTATACATTTTTTTCTCTCTCTCTCTCTCTTTTTGAATAATATGAAAAATACTAAGTGGATGGAAAAGTTTCACTTTCCCGACATTTTCAAGGTCTGAATCTGTATCTAAGACAATGTTAATAAATGAATCCTCAGAAGTAGGCTTATGATACAAACACAAACGATGTCGGTTGGAAACCAGGGATGTTTGAGACCTATCAATGCTTGTTAGTGACATAGTCCCATTGTCAAAGACTATATCCACTTCCTAAGGATCTAGCCACTTGGTGCATAACTTCCCCTTGAAATCTTTGAATCTTGAGTGGTTGGCTGGTCTACATACCATATGCCTTTGGAAAATCGCTATGAAAAAGCCCACTTGGGAACATGGTTTGTAGGAAAATAAAAAAATGGGGTTTATTTAAATGTTTTATGTTTTTAATTTTTTATTATTTTAAATGTAAATTTGATCCATTTGATTTAAAATTTAGTATTAAATTTTGGAATAATAAGGTTTAGTTCTTGAGATTATATAATAGATGTGTTTTAAAATTAGTGAGCAAATTTAAATAATATATTTCTGCGTTATTAAATGATTAAGTGCTAATAAGCGAAAGTAATAAAACTGAAATTAATTAAAAATCTAAAAAAATGCTAAAATTCCATCAAATAATGAACAACATTCTAATCGAGTGATTGAGTTTAAACATCAGGACAAGGACCTCTTTTTATGGGCAACAATTGTGTGAGAGTAATATAACTTCTAGGAAACAATAGTTCATCCCCATAAATTTGTCATGATAAGAAGCTGCAAACTCAGAAATGGGTGAATGGACTAAAAGACATATTTCAGATTGTTTTCCAGTGCACAATTTACGATAACATATGTGCAATGCCTTTCTGCAAAGCATGTACTCGTTAAAGTTCTTTAAAAATGTGTAGCTGCTAGCTTATATTAAACAAAATATAAAAAAAAAATTGCAATGTATGCTTCCTATAGCGCCAAAACAGTTTTTCCCAAGAGATGACATTTTCGCTCATTGTTAGGGGTCTCCAATTAACATGAAAGATTTATGTTAACTTTTTTGTTGTCTAGATTTTGCAATTACTTGACCTACCTAAATCCTCAGTTTCTTTCATGTTACTGGAATATGTGCAAATCTTATGAATGAGGTGTTAAGAGCTGGAGGTCCAACAAGGGGAAACGTTGGCCAAGGAGACTTGGATATCGACTCAGTGTCCCCGCTGCCCATGGTGAGCATTGGCCACTGTGAAATTCTCTGTTTCATTTTTGGCATTTGGAACCTTTGATCTGAAAATATAATTGTTGAGCAAAAAGTGACTGTGGCTATTGACTATTGATTTACAATTTAGTTTAAAAATATCAAAGGTTTTTTTATCCAGTGCCATAACGAAGTTCCGATATCTCTTTTTTGGATGGAGCCGATGACATTTTTCACCATATTTTAAAACCGATATCGGATCCGTTAGCCATCCGGTTTTTGGGTTTCCACCCGTGTAACATTTCCGATGCTTAACTCAGTCCCGATACCGGGACCTGGTATGTTTTACACTCGAGTTAAATGCAGAATCGGCTCTGCCCAACCATCGGGATTTTTCAAAGAGATGTGCTCGGAGTTTCCGATAGGCCTAGAGCCAATCCCATTCTATGTATGATTTAAATCCGATATAGGTGGGCCTAGAGCGGATCCCACTTTATGTTTGATCTAAATCCGATATCGAATCCACCACATCGAAACTCTTCATATGACCCTCCTTTAAATCTCGGATACCACCTCGGAACCAATTTCTTTCAGAACTTCAATTTATTATGGCTCAAATCCTCCCTCTATCAGATGTTTGGCGTTCATTGTAATTTTCGGTTATTTATCCATTCAAAATCTCCTCGCATTCACCCAGGTCAAGGAATCCACCAATAACAATTACCGCACGAATTGCATGAATTGTAACGATTACTGCGTGAATTCTCGTTCACCGGGCAAATCGCAAATGAGCAAGGTCGAGCATTAGCGGGCAGAGGGGAGCCCAGTAGAAGCGATTCGAAAGATTCTTGGCGCTACATGCAGCCCATTCATGATTAAAGATTTTATTTATTGATCATTTTTTTTTTGTAAATTTGACCAATTAAACTAGATTGCCGTGATCCTCATCAGTTCTTATCATATGATTATGAATTTAATCTTGTGTCTCAAATCAAAATGACCTAATATTTTTTTAAGTTATTAATAAAATCCACAATTTTTTTTTTTTTTTATTCTTTTTACTAAGAAAGTAATTTTAAATCCAAAACTCTAATTTAAATATAGAATATTTAGTTATATTTTTTTAATATTTAATAAATATATTAGAATTTTATATATATTTTTTAAATTTATTTATAAAACATTATCTATTTTCAAATATTTATGCTGTGCACACATTTAAATTATTATATTACATAATAAAATATAAGAAAGACAATAAATTTATGTCCATACAAGTAAGCGGGTAATAAAATAAATTTATTTTACCACATCACAAATGAGTAGTGAAGTCACATACAAAAAGCAACTTGTATTCAAGATAAGATAATGTTTGTGATGTCTTCACAACTTAGTATGCTAGAGATGTTGTAATGTTTAATATTTTGGTTTAGTGATGATAAAATAATTTAAAATAAAATAAAAAACATAAAATTCTCCAGTTTATAGTTGTTTTCCATGGTATTTTTACCCAAGGTTTTTTCTCATGGTATTCTTCTTTAATATGACCTATTTAAAAGTTTAATTAAATCAATCTAGATCCATTTTAATTCTAGATCTACCAAATGCAAAACAGCATCAAACTCAAACCCTTTTTAATATGAAAAAAGTGAAAAGAAATTTAAATTAAAACCTCTTTGACTGCCAATTGAAGTACTCCTAACACTTAAAAACTATATAATTTATTTATAATTATTAAAATCATATTTTTATGAAATTAATTTTTTACTAGCATATTCTGTTTTTTTCAGGGCCAAACAAAAATGAATTTTTAATCATTTATAGATATTGATTGTAAAATGCATAAAGGTTTGTAAGGAGGTGTGCAAGGGGAATCTTGTCACTTTTGTTCTAGACTATCTTTTCAATGTGAAGACAAACACTCATGATGATTGGAGTGTTGTGTATGCCAAAATCAATCGCATCTAACAATAGCAATTCATTCCTTCTTGATCTACCGCCTCTGAAGTTACATGTGCATGTACTCATGGTCCTTTCATTTTCTTACACCATCTTCTTCAAGTTTCTTTATTTTTTGGCGGTGCTCTCTTGGGATTGGTCTAGAAAGAAAAAACACAAACACTGCCCAATGACTACACTTACATCGAATAAATTGGAGAAAATGACCAATTATGGATGAATCCAAGACTTTTATGAGCCAAAGCTTTGTCTCCTTTTGTTAAATGGATATCAGATTTTTTTTGGAATTGTCCTTGTAAAAATACCGATAAATGACAGTGGACCTAATCATATTATCAATCACAATTAAATTCCAAATCGTGTCCAACTTATCGGAGTTTACAAATTTCAGAATTATTAAAAAGCCCAATATAATGAAAGGACACAATATGGATCAAAAAATAGATTTAAATTCTATATAATGAAAGGACACGATATGGATCATAAAGCATATTTAAATTCTATATCAGGTCTGCGGGTGAACCAACTATATCTGAAAAATTTTGATAGGAGAACTTTTGATATATGGCACGATATAATGTGGCCCATCGGAGATCGGGAGTATGAGTTTTTCGAGACATACCTTATATAAAACTCTGATAAATGGGAGTCTCCAATTTGTGACAACGGAGAAAATTACATAACAAATATGTCTAGCGGATGTGGACTTAACTATGGTTGTGCCAACAACACGGTTCCTTAAACCTTTGAAATTTATTTTGGAAAGGTTTTAGTCGTCATTTTTCTTAAAAGGACTTTTTAGGACATTCCAATATAATACCTTTGCGTCGAGGTTTTAAAGTTAAACCTAAACTTTATCTCTCTCTTTAATTAAGTTCTTTTGCGATTTTAAAACTAAGATTTCATTATCTTATTACTAATTTTTGCATTATAAACTAAATTTTAAAATTGTTTGTATTCTTTATTAATTCTATTTTTAATTATAATGTCACGTTGTTAAGTCTTACACCACATATGTAACATTTTACTTTGCACCTCTCGGTGAAAATGCTAGTGATTATTAGATTGGAACAACAACTCTGCTTTTCTTCATCCATAATTCAAGTGTATTAGTGTTAGAGGATATAGATATTATGGATTTTATTCGATTATTCTCAAATTAGTCACTTTTTTTGGCCACAAAAAATAGTACAATGAAACACAACTCTGGAAAACAGTACAAAAGACACAGATCTAGAGAGAAGGGTTTCTATATTTTCACCTTTTGGAGAGCGATTGTGAATACTTACCCACTTGGGGGTTTGAAAAAAGCTAGTCAAACTCCCTTTTCAAGGGGAATAACATGAAGACTGCAATTATTCTTGTTAACCAAGTTTATGACACATTTACTTTAGTATGCACAGCGATGATAATCGTTGAACACCGTATTTGACCAGAGAAAGGGCGTCTCTGGCAACTAATAATAATATAGCTATTAAATTAATGCATTCTAATAATATAGCTTATTAAATTAATTTAAGGAGTACCTTAATTATTAGAATTTACAGGGTTTCCCCTGAAATGTGTGATAGAATTTAAGGA